>JAMKCH010031982.1:0-16741 GCA_023653785.1 Ophioderma brevispina | reverse complement strand
ATACCTGCAGTAGGTTCTGAAATCTGTGTATTAAACGAAAGGCAGAACTTTTTATCTGATCTGTAATTTCTGTACGTGCGTATCTAAATTACGACTTGAGATCAAATAAGCCTTTGAAATGGCCCATAGTTATGTGGAATATTGTGCATCATCATGACCTGTACAGTTTGACCTCAAGCAACAAGCAATTATTGATCTTTGTTTAATCTATACTGTATCGAACCATCAGCTGTTTAGTGGTGATTTTGAGACGCCATCGCCATTTGTCTATTTGCGGGAGACGTATGACAAATTTCCCAAATCTTCATTTTTTTCGTTATTTGGTGTTTATTTGTTCTGCATTCAAAGGAGTTATAATCAAATTGTCTATATTTATTTTGATGTTAGCTAAAAAAAATGCATTTCCACATTTTTTTTATTATCTCCCATATCCGCTGGTTATCTCTTTAATTTATTTTTTTTTTGTTAGGGAGAGCGACGTTTGTGGCTCATTTTTCCCCACCTGGCAACTAAAAAGGGGCAAAATGGGGTCAAGCACTTAGTGCTATGGGAACTCTTTGATTTCACATAGCTATGTGCATGAATACCTTTTGACCAAAACGTTTTTTTTTCCTCTTGGCCTGCATACCGTATTGTCTGTAATAATGCTCCCTTGTTTTTTGTGGGACGCCAGCTCTAGCTGGAAGGCACACCTAGCATGCAGTTGTACTCTGTTAGGATGTATGATGTATAGTCTGATGTATGTATGTCTCTCATCAAGAATTTTGACCAAAAGGGGAAACTTGACCGAAGCAAAGTCTGATTTTTGATGGACATTCGTATGTTAGTCAAACTCTGAATGACCCATAACATTCTGTGTCTGTGTGGTATCAGTATGTGATGACAATACAAGCTTACACACATATTGTCAGTAAAACAGCTTGAAAATAAATTCAACTTAGAACACATTCCACATTCCAATCCAATAAAACAAAATTGACCCATGTTTCTATGACCAAATTGTACAAATATATGACCCATTTAGATCGTTGATTCGAAATTTTCGATCCAAATTCTGTTAGTTGGCTTTTGAAATTCCGCACCATTTTCATAGCAATCCTAGCCCAACTTGGCCCATTTTCAAGGTAAAAATCTAAAATCACCCATTTTGCCATTATACTTTTATCAAAATCAGAAAAATCGACTCATTTTCATAGTAAATCTGACTAAAAGTGACAAAATAGACCCATTTATATAGTGAAATGACCTAAAGATTTGACATTCTTTATAGTAGCATGGTGCGAAAAATGACCCATCATTAGCGTAAGGGTGAAAATGCGACCCATATCGGCGGCCCATAATCCCTACACTCCCCCGCACCAAAGGCAATGGAATCTCTGCTGATATGTAGGAGGTTCTGATTTTTGACCATGAGTATACTAAATTGGTTTTTTCAAAATACACCATCGTGCCCGGGCAAAACTACTTCACTCATCATAATCTCCAGGGCTGTAAAAAATGCCAACTTTCCTTTTCCCAGGAACACATCAAAATTTCCCCTCATTCTTATATTTTTTTTTATTTACATGACAAAATTTCCCTCCAACTACAGGATTTCCCGGAACCAGGTCCGTTCCCAACCCTTTTTCCAGGCTTGCATATCTCATTCAGTGTTGGAAGGAGCAGAATCAAAATCTTGGCATGGCAACGTGTCCAATATGTGTTTTTCACTTACCCCTCCAGCAAGCGAGGGCGATCTTTCAAGATTTCTTATGGAGACAGGCACACACACATATCAGTGTTCCAGTGTACTTACAAATCATTTAACAATATTTTTAGGGGAAATACAATCTAGGTAAAAGTTTGAATGGAAGCCCTGCACTGATAGTGGTTTTAAAATCTGGTGGAACTGAAATTTCATTGCTAGTATAATAGTGTGGTCATTTGACTCTTTAATTTGTTTATAAATAGAATCTAAATGAATTTGTTTAGAATTCTCCTTTTACTTGATTCAATTGAAATTGTATCCCCACACTGCCCGATGCAATTGGTTCTCTTTTGATTCAATGGGTGTGAGGGCAATGCAGCAAATTGTTCATTAAAAAAATAATTATAAAAAATCAGTAATTTGACTAAAAAGAGATATAAAGTCTGATATTTGGCCACTCAAGTATCATGACTCACAATTCAGGGATACAATCAACCTGTTGTGCTGTATTAATTTGCTGGTAGTTTCTTGATTACCTTGCGTCTTTAAGCTGGTTCGCACTGTTGACTGTTTCCAAGTAGATTGTTTTAATGCTTTCACCGAGGTCGAGCTGCAAATTTCTGTCTCGTTTTCACAGGATTTTATGGTATGATTCGGTCCACTGTGATCAGCGAATCTCTGCAAAGTACAGTGTGTCATATTGTGTCATCCTGATTTTACAAGACAAACTTTTAAACCATTTATGTGTGATGACACATTTTCTCTCCAATAGACCATTGCACGTCCCCGAATGCACCTCATTCGTTGCCGCATTTCATCCGGAACTTATACCACCCAAGTCGGCTAAACAACGGTTAGGAGCGGAACGAAAATACCAGAAAACTTACCCTATCTGTGACGTTGCACTAGAGTTGTGTAATCGTCCGCTCAGGTGACACGTAGGGCACAGTTACGACGAAAAATCACGTTTGGGGTCCGTGAATTTCCAACACAGTGGCCTCAATTGTTTTTTGTTCCATGATATTCTTCTACATTATTTGGTAAGATTAACTACACGTGAAAAGGTACTTTTGTATTCATAATCTTAGGCACTGTTCGGCGCGCGAACGAACAACAAATTTTTTTGTAAACATTGACCTCTGGTAACAAGTTCCCGGATGGAATGGGCACCGAAGAGATGCCTTTCGGGGATCGTGCAAAGGGTCTATTACAACATTCTCCAGCAAAGTGCCCTACTGTGGGAAAAATTTTGCATTGTTCCACCACCTATAATTCAGCAGCCTTAACCCAGAAATTAACTGCATGTTTTAATATGTGGTGGCCGATACTGATTCATCCCTAAAAAATCGGTGGTTTGGATTAACTTAGAGAATCAACTTGCTCTAGGCCATATCTGTCTCAGCATTGATCAATCAATGACTACCCTCTTTCCTTGTTCTATTTCATCCAATTAACACACCTGAATAACGAATTCCTCCTCTTTTATTTGATTCTGAGGGGTATTTACTTTGCTGGAACCAATACGCATGCATCCACACACACACTTTTCACATGTAATACTTTTCTTTACCTTGGCTATACTGATGGGCTTGTCCTCAAAATGAAGCCTGGCATAGATCTCGTCAGATAACACTATGGTGTTGTGTTTGCGCAAAACGTCACTGTAAAGAAACAGCACAAAGATACCAAAATGTGTTAGAATCTGTCTCTGGAATAGCAGACCATTTAAAAGTGTCAGACTTGTTCATTTGGTGACACTTTAAAAATTAACTTATTTTCTAAGGGCCCAAAACTTCAAGTACGGCACTGGAACATTTTAAAAATATTGGGCACGCCTCAAATTTTTCAAATCGATATTTTTTGCATGGGTAAAGCTGTTGTTATATACAAAATCCCTCTGACCCAAATGATTAAGACCCAAATCAGCTTCCTTAGGGTAGACGAACGTTTATAACTTTACGTCGCCGGCGACGTAAATTCATGCAGGGACTAAAATGGCAATTTAAACAAGAACCGCACGCCTTAGCATGTTTTCCCACGCTATGCACACTGTTTTGACCGGTCTATAACCTCTGTGGCTTTATATCATGAGTACGAGTCAAAAATATTCATTTAATGATACACATTTGTTGATTAAAGTATGGAAACTTCAAAGTTGGCCTACAAAATTACCTGGATGTCTTTATCCCTCAATATCAATGTTCCCTATACTGGTTTTGGTATGTTATGTTAGTGTAAATACATCTCGTTCTTCCAATTGCCTAGACTATCATGTGAGAGCAAATTGAAGAATTTCAATATTTTGTGAAAATTTGTCCAGTGCCGCTTTAAGATAATGACATTCCATTCAAGGGATGGCCCGATTTAAGGATATGAAGGTTTCTTCTTGATAGATTGTCCTTCCCCAAAACCCCACCTGACAGATTTCACTCCGCCTATTTCACATGCATTTTCCATGTGAGAGCAGAACACGTGATTTCGTAAGCTCTTAGAGTACTGTGTAAAATTTATATTGGTCGACCAAATTGTGGTACCTTTTCGCTCATTACTGCCAACCACACCTCCTTGGTCCTAAGATTTCACAGGGTAATGAAGAAAATAGTAGCTTTTCTTCTGATACCAAAATGTTGACCACTTCGGTAAAATCTGGCTTCTGGGGACGAGGCTATTAGCGATCGGCCATGGACCGTTAAGGTGCTTGTTCCGATTTAGTCTATTGTGTTCTCTACTTCATATGAGGGCCTGGCACTTGCACATACCGCCCATCAAATACCGTGGGAACAAGCTTTTGTGTTTTATGGTAAAGCAACAATGCAATATTCAAAGTCTAATTCAATACTGTGCTCATATTGATGGTTAACCATTCAAACGACATTTTTTTGTTTTATCTTGGGAATGAAATGGATTTGAAGGCTCAAATTTCAGGAGGACAATGAGAAACATACAGGCCTTTCATCTGAATCAAAATTGATACTACTTCCGGGTAAATCGTGGAGGTCCCAAGACGGATTGGAACACGCACCTTTAATTAGTATCACCAGAATAACAAACAACATTTTGACAGGCACAATCCTAATGAAACATTTATTACAAAATTACAAGTTTACTATTTTTATTATTATTTTCCTTATTACAAACACTTGAAATCAATCCTAACAAAATATCCCACATTACCTACAGGGTTGGGGTTAATTGGGAAAGACAGGTTTTGGTGCATGCAAAATTTACTCAAAAACACAACTTACACCCACTTAAAACACAGATTACCACCTAAATATTACGTGCAAAATTTGAAAATATATGCACCAAGGAACTCTTGATATTAAATCTTGGTCAGACAGAAATTTCAATTGATTTCACCTGCCTATTTCTTAAGCATTATTTGAATTACAATTTCCTGCCTAAACACCAGGCAGGCAATTGACCACCAAAATCCACCTTCATGCTTAAAATGGTTTGCAAACTGTAACAAATAATAATTTACCAAATTACCCTTTTTTGAAACTTGATTTTCATACAGATTTTCCTCCTGGAATATAATGTGCACCCATTTGAGTCTTGGGTTACAAAATAAAATGGTATTATTCATGCTGTTTTGCATCTCTAAGAAATTACTCAAGAAAGCCCATGAGGGGATAAAATACTGAGACGCTGAAAATGTTTGGTAAGTGGAACAACTGTCCCACTAAATGAAATACAGTAATGTTATATTATCTGGTGCAATGTTCTGCTAATGTTTTGACACCTGCCAACTTGTAAAGTGATGTTAGTAAATACTTGTGCATAATAAATGTATAAAAGCTACCCTTGTCAACCTTTTAAAGGACATATTAACTCTCAATTTTGGTTAACATGCAGCCTAAAAAATTAAAGTTTCAAACTCTTTTTGTCCTCTACATAGAATCCTTAAAATGGTTCAAACCAGGAAAGATATTTAAGTTTTTAAGAAACCTTTTTGGTTCTTTGAAGAATTTCAGCCTTACAGAACCTCTTCAAACATATACATTTGCAGTTAGGCAGGGGAATGTGCAAGTTTACCTGCTGTACTTTTTGATTTACTGATTTTGCTTAGAGGATCTCAATCTCTCAAATATAATAACTTTGGATATATAATTTCTTCCCCTTTAAATACAAGCATAAAACCTCTACAATCCTGGAAAAAAGTGTTGGAACACTTTGTCGGATTTAGGGAGAGGATTGATCCCTTCCCCCAAGGCATTGTGGATCTGAGTCATGTTGCCAGCAGCATCGCCAGGTCTCCCAACATTGACTGATGGGGAGTGGGGGAGATTATAGTAAAGGCGAAGTCCTCTGCTTTCTAATGAACAGTGACTTAACCATTTGCGGTCTCATTTGTGAACATGGGGATGGTTTCTATAAATTGCATCAAGTGATCCAATGATTTTTTCCAGGACTGCAGTTCATAACAGCTTGTTACGGAACCAAAATTTAGCTCATATTCCTCCTATCTATTTATGCCATGGTTAACTGGTTACTACACAAGTTAATAATTACCCATATGCCTTAATCCTACAAACAATAATACAATTAGTCACATGGTTAAACACAAAAAATATGAATTTAGATAAAAAAGTAAAAAATCACCATGCTATTGAAGGAATAAGGCTTTTCTGAAATTAACAATTTTACAAAAATAAAATATTCACTACTTACCGTAACCACTCGGGTATAAGCCCACCTTTGGGTATAAGCCCACCCCAATTTTTAAAGAAAATACAGGAGCTAGCATACACTCGGGTATAAGCCCAGGTGGTAATTTCAGCATTCAGGAAACAATATTGAGCCATCAAAGTAGGGCCCAATGCATTGGGATGGCTTATTTGCTATAATTACTTTGAGGAATGTGATGGGAAAATTGAACTTTCATGTTTAATGTTTTAAGATCTGCTACAACTAAAGTGTACATAAAATGGTATTTGGTGAATATTATGCTCTTGAAATGATATTTATTGCAATTTTGTATCTGATGTTTGCTCCAAACTTCTAGCCCCTCCCGGGTATAAGCTCACCCCTATTTTGAAGTTAAATCTTCCTTTTGGGGGGTGGGCTTATACCCGAGTGTGTACGGTAATATCAAAACATATATCAAAACATAATCTTGAGTTCACTGCACTCTACATAGCAAACCACTACTTATTCCCGTTGAATCTTGGATGACTTAACCTCACCTGGAGTGCACACTTTAGAAGGCAAATGAAACTCAAAACCCAAACCTGATGGGGGACCAAAACAGCAAGAACGCCACAATATACATACGGCACAAGCAAATTGTGATACGGACTTTAAAAAATAGATGTAGTAGAGTGCAAAGAACTTCTGTAAATGAACACATAGAATGCAGAGACATTAGGAACCTGAGTGCCATAGGTCCTCTGCAGTGTAACAGGTTCCAGCTGAAATGAACCATGCAGAAAAATCATGTTAGTTACACGAGACTGAGTGATTATGGGATTAGGAAGAATTTCATTGATTCAAGCAGGAAAAAGATTACAGTGATTTCAATATCTTTGACAAGAGATTTACTATACTTATTTTATTATTTCCAGTTTATATAGGATTGTACCATTGTTATTGGAAAGGAACGCAGCAGCTTCACAAATCTCACAATCATTTTGAAGCAGAATCTCAACTTTCTTATGCGAGGAAATTGAAATGATTCATAAAATCCAAGAATCATCAGCCTGTTGTAACTAATGTACAAATAGCACATCGTTATGTGTGTTGTTGTTGTGTGTGTGTGTGTGTGTGTGTGTAAGTTCACATAAAGTGTTCGCATTTCATTAGTATTGAAACTCATAACTCAAAGATAATAAAGACCGCTCAGTGATTGAAAAATATTTGAAAATTTGCAGGAATAGCTTCAAGGAAGGATAAGTCTGTAGACTTCTCATAAGTTACCTTTTCCACCTGCGGAATGGCAGAAAAAGGAAGAAAAAGGCAGTGAGTGTTCTATGATACGATTCCCCATTCAATTACGTGTTGTTAGTAAGTGTCCGAACGGACAGTAATGACTAAAATTTCCGATTCTGTCCTTATAGGTTGCTTCTGGTTTATCATTTGCAGGTATTTGGATACTCTGACGTGTGACATACATGCAAAAATATGATTTTGATGATTTTTTCGATTTTTGATTAGGCGAATCACTGATAGGTCTTTAAAGAAAATCATAGGGGAACATTTTGTGACATATAAGATTAATATGGCACCACTTTCAAGCCCAGATGAATTGAGAGGATAGCCAAGAAGATAGCTAATTTATAGTAGCCTTTCTTTGACCTATTGGGTCAAGATGTCTCCCAAGGAAAAAAAAAAAAAGGAATCAGATATGAACAGTTTCAATGAAGTAGGGCTTCTGGAGCCACTGTTGTTATTTAAGCTATGGGCATTATTAAAAGCATGTTCTAATTTGAATACTAATGACCTTGAAAGTGACACCATGGGATCAAGATGGTGAAATATTATTGAACTCATGCATTGAAAAAGCTTGTCAAAATAGCATTTAGTGGCCTGGTGCTACATGCTACCAAATTTGCATGAAGATCTACAAGCATTCAAAGGTTGATACATGTTGACTTCTCAGATTGCTGATCTTTGGCTCCAGGGTCAAAGTGGATCTGGAAATGTTTAGAGATCAGCTGGCCACATGTCTACTAACATGGGGCCAATTAAGTAAATAAAATCTAGAAATGACAGAAGTGGTAAAAATATAAAATCAACCTGAGCAAGTACTTTATTTCCCAATTAGTACTCATAATAATATTGGTGACAAAAGTCTTATTTGCTTGAACAGACCTGCATATAAATGTCAACTTTTTATAGACCAGTTAACAGCAATGTTTGTAAACATGTTAGGGCCTGGTATCTTGAAATAGGTCGGCCTGACCGTTATACACTGGGCAATTGTATCTGTTAGAGTTTTAATACTATGGGCCATAACGATTCGCAGGAATGGATTCGCAGGCAACAAAAGAAGTGACATAGGATGTTAACGGTCTAGATTTATATTGACCTATATAGCTAGTATTGCAAATAATGCCACTGATTTTAGTCACTAAATCTTATTTGTAAAATCCAAAGATACATCGTCAATATACAAAACAGTATGTGGATCATTCTCTAAATTGTTATTGTCAACTAGCAACAAACCAAATACAGCAATGACTTAATCATGTGAAACATTAATTGCTTAAAATATATGCGACTTTCATCATGCTATGCCACAATGTAAAATATTATCACAGCATCGTGCAAAGATCAACAGTGGCATATATCATGCTTCAGTCAGTTGATTTTGAGATGGCTTGTGGTCATCTGGGAAGCCATATCCTAAATGACCTCAAGCCATCTCAAAAAACACCGATTTAAGACTAGGCTTCACTGCCCTCGATCATTTGAATGCATTTTTTTATGCTGGTTCCAAATATGGTCGCAAAAATGCATATTCTTGATATTTTTTTGGGAATAATTGAAAAACATTGATCTCTGAGTGACTCTGGTCACCTACTAAGGGTTTAAAGCTTTGGTTGGATCAGGGGCTTACAAGTTTTGTAATATATAATCTGATCTGATCCACTCAAGGTTTGTTCACACTTCACTGCATCTGGTTTGTGGTAGGTTGTGTTGCATGAACTGCCTGCTCTGCTAAAAAACACTGCATCGTGGTACCGCAATAAAGTTAAATTCATTTAACTGGATCTGCAGTGAGTGGTGTTGAGTTGCGGCAGAAATTGATTAATATTATCAGCAATGCACAGTGCAGTGAGGTATGATAGGACCTTTAGGTTAACAACATAATCAATGAAAAGAGTAAAATATAGGCAACAACAAAAACAATAAAAAAAAATTGTGAAGGTTATGTTTTAGAAAGATTGCAAGTTTACAATAAAGTATGCAATGAAGGTGGAGGTTGAACCTTTGCAGGGTTACAACAGTACTAGTTTTTGGAATTCTGAATAACAATAAGGACCCATCACTATATTTGTATTTTCTTATGCATAACGAGCTCACTCGATTTTATTTTTAAGTATATGCCTTATTCCATGTACAAGAAGAAATGAATATATATGTTCTGAATTTTCTTGTAAACACCATAAATAGCATCATTTTGGTACCAGGAATATTTTGTGTGGACAAATGTTGAGAAATACATGTATGTTCTGTCCACCAAGAAGTTAATGAGTAATCAATGCAGACATCGGTGATTGAGAGTGATCGCTCCCCTTCAGCTCTTAAAGCAATATTAGCACATTTTTTTGAAGAGCGCCCCCAATATTCAAAATTTGATATTTTGGCACAGTTTACGTTTGGTGATTGTCTAGGAAACTACACCTGCGAACGAGAATGCTAAAAAATGCGTATTTAATCATAAATAAGCGATTTGTAATTAGAATTGGATCCCAGATTGGACTTAACGGCAGAGCTGGAAATGCTACGTTTATGTCCGTCCATGATAAAATAGTGCCACCTCGAGAAAATAACCTCTAACTTGATTTGCCTGAACCAATAAAACAACTAATGGATGAGCGTAGACACATACATGGCACTATTTCCCGGCTATTTCACATTGGAAGGCCGTTTCCAGCAGCCGTTGAATTATTATCGGGATCCCGATAATAATTATTCTAATTACAAAATTCCTTCGTTTGTGAGACAGACATTTTTGAGCTTAACCATTCACAGCTATGGTTTACTAGCCAGTTACCAATGCAACCGTGTAAAAATTTCAAATTTTTTTTAAAATTGGGGGGGGGCCTCTTCAAAAAATGTGCTAATATTGCTTTAAGTGCATTGTATGAGAGTGATTTGTAACTCCTCTTGGAAGATCATTTTTTAATGTACATTGCAGTGGTAAATTAATTTCTCCCCTCATTACTCTTCTTAATTTGACATGGAGAGCTTTTAAGAGAGCATTACCTCTTAAAGACAATGTCTGTAACGTCTTCTGAACAATTTCTAAATTAATGCTTGCATTCTTCAACAGTGTAACCAGTCCTTTTACATCTGTGTACGAGATAATTTCTTGTGATGCCTCTTCATTTACTTGAGGCTTTACCAAGACTAACACTAGTCTAACAGAATATAGGCAGTATTTTGGCATTAAGGCAGACAATGTATAATTCACTGCATAGTTCAGACTGGACAGAGTACAGGTTAGTACACAACATCTGGTATTTTGGAGTAAAATTTAAGACTATGCACTCGCAATGGTTGCAATCGGTTCAGAAGATTTAAATTCACACCACTCCAAAAAGCTTTCACGTGTGTTTTGATTTGAATCATTGTCAACAACTTTTAAGGCAATAGTTTTAATAGTCAGGATTAACTCTCCCTTGAACCACAGATGTATAACTAAATGCAATGAAAGACTGCTGCATACAACTTGACAGTACAAGCGTATGATGATAGTGTATGCAACATGCATGACATACTTCATATATGCTCACCAAGTTTTGGTAGCATGCTTGCCTTTACACAGTGTGCTTGTGACCAATGCACAAATCATGCTCGTAATTGCACTGCATATTTGCACACTTTTTAGAAGCGAGGCATTAAATGAAAGAGCAAGACCTAGGCAACAAAATGTATATTGCGAACACTTTCTAAGTTATCGGACTTTGGCACAATACTGATCAAAAAACATGCTGAGATACTTTTTGTGTCAACTGTATATGCTATGCTTGACAGGCAATACATATACACCAGCTATTGTGTCCCATGGAAAAAAGTGCAGTTACCTGTCTATTATCTTGCTATTTAATCCAAGGAACACAATTATGGCTTGTAGTAGCACGGCATGGATACCTGCTCAGCACGACACACACTCTTGCAATTAGTGCACTGTATGCTTATGATGTGCACACACAATAGACACCTTTAGAAATTATACACAATACATGAACTTGCATGTGAAATTGGAATTCTTTTGCCTGCAGATTGATCAAACATAAAAAAATCCATGTTTCCCAATGAAGTTCGTGTATGGTTTCTAAAGACGTCAGCTCTAATGATCAGTCTGTGTAAATATAGTTTGCTGGCAATGTCCACACACACACACTGCTTATATAGTACACAGCTGTTCTGAGATGTACAATAGCATGTCTGAGATGTGCGACCACGTACGATAAGCTTGCAATGTAAGCATGCAGTTTTCTAGTTATTGTACACAACAGGCAACATATCATTGCATTTAGTTTTCAAATACACACAATGTGTAATCCTCACAATAATAATCATATTTCCCCAGGCCCGTAACCAGGATTTGTTTTAGGGGAGGGGCGACATTTTTCAAAAGAGGGCCTTTTTCCAAAAATTTGCCCCTCCCAAAAGGGGGGGGGGGCAAATTTGGCAAAAGTAGACTTTTACCAAAATGTAACTTTTTTCGACAAAAAAACCCATAAAACCCTGGTTTTTACTCTTTTTGGTCTTTTTGCAGCTCTTTTTAGGAGTTTGGCAGCTTTTCTAAATTTTGGGGGGAGCATCTGCCCCCACCGCCCCTCCCCTGGTTATGGGCCTGTATTTCCCTATTAACTATTTGTACAATATCCAGCATATTAGGAAAAATACTAAATACAGTACATTTCTAAAAGAAGGAATAACCAACAGTGACAACTTACTTGGGTTATCTGGATTGCAAAATATGAGAAGTCGATTTGCCTGAACTGCATTCTCAAGGATAGCCTGCAAGGTTATTACGAGAACCAAAATCATTGAGTTTGATGAATTTCAACTCTGTTCAAAATTCAATATTCAAACGTAACTACAGAGGTTACAACAGAAGTTGAGGTCATGTAGTTGTTGTTTTCATCTGGGACTAATATATTAAGAGGGATATGAAGCACCCTAGATTCAATCTGTGTTAAATATTTATGTTCATGTGTGCCTAGGCTAGTGTATCATAACTCTGTGCTCGAACTCCATTTTTATAATGCATGTTAGTTTTGATATGTTGGTGTACACTTATTGCTTACTATATTCCTCATTCTGTTTTACCCATTTATTTACTCTAGGTAACACAGGAAATTCTAGAAATCGAAGGTATGAATTAGCAGTTACTATTCCGAAATGAAAAAAGGTTGCCGAATTTGAAAACCTTTGCACTTACTTTGTCCTTACACTACTCCTACAAAAATGATGATAAAACTCCAAAAGTTGACTATTTATTTTCTTGATGTATTTCCGGTGCTGTTTTGGCATTAACTTTGAGAAATTAAATTTGGTTTTCCTTGGAAATTGTTAATTTCCTTTTTTGAAAAAATCAGGCCGAGGCACACCTGAACGTTGTATTTGTTTGTGCTTCCTATCCCTCTATAGGTTTATTTATCCCAGATTCCACTATCCATCACATATGATCAGAATTCAATTTCAGTCATAAAATGCATCTAGACAAACTTTACTTTATTTCCTTTTTGGTACATATCATGCAAATGCCCAAACAATTCCACTTACCAATACCATATGTGATCAATATTTTCTCATATCACAAAAGACTGGTTAACTTAAAATTCTAATTTTTCAGACACTTTTTTTAAAGTTTGCTTGATCTCTTACTAATTTGACGCAATCTGGATCTAGATCAATTATACTCCGACAAAATAGTTAATACCCGCATCGCATCCAGAGCATTAATGATTATTATGTGTAAACAAAAATGCAAGCAAAACGATTTTGTAGTCAAGAAATAACAAGTGGAGTATTACCTCTTCAAGAACTTTCGGATTTAATTTCCAGTTGTCTTCAAACTTGGTATACACCTGTATCACACATTTTTGGCTCAGAAGAGTTTGAGGTTTGTAGGTGGTCCATGTGGGAGACAGTATTAGTATATCTGTGAGTAGGAGGGAAGATCAATCAGTTATCATAACGGTTGTCACTTTATGGCTGTGAACTGCTTGTATATGTACACCACAGGTTCACTGCTAAAGCTCCAATCGCTAATAGCCTTGTCCCCATACAGGATCCCCAGATTTGAAGGAAATGGTCAAATGTTTGGTATCTGAAGAAGCTACTATTTTTCTCATTTTACTCTGTGAAATCTTGGGGCTAAAGGATGTTTGGTTTGGAAATTATGAATGAAAATGTGCCCCATTTTGGTCGACCAATATTAATTTTACACAGTACTTTATGGGGGCTTACAAAACCACTTTTTCCCTCGAACATCAAAGCCCATGAGTTGGCTTGAGTATTGTAATATAATGGGTAAATGAACATATTTACACTTGATTTTTTGATATCATGAGATATGTGTATGGTACTATTTCCCATGCCAATCTGTACTCCCCTTATGAGAAGTGAATGTAGACGTGCAGCCCACATGATACCTCAACCCCTTTCAGGCCCCTTTTAAGGCTTCTGACCCCTAATGACAGTCTATTTTCAGTTGTCATTGTTTGTATTGATATGGTTTGACATAATGACTTTTATCAGATGGCTCACAGTTGATGAAGTACATGCTGTGAAATTACCAGGTGGTTTTATTTGATCAGTGATTTTGTGAGACATCAGTTGACATTGCCAGTATATGTATTGATGTGGTTTGACCTATGACCTCTATCAGATAGCTCAGTTGATTGTGAAGCAAATACTGTGAAAGTTTTGAGTTTCGTTTCATCATAGGTTCTGCTAGAATCGTGAATATAGACCCACACCAAAAAGAAATTCACATACTGTGAAACTACTGGGTGGTTTAGCTTGGTCAGGGATTTTGTGAGACATCAGTTGACATTGCCAGTATTATTGATGTGGTTTGACCTATGACCTTCATCAGATGCCTCACAGTTGATTGTGAATCATATACTGTGAAATTACTGGGTGGATAAGCTTGATCTCCCATTTTGTGAGACATCAGTTGATATTGCCAGTATTATTGACATGGTTTGACCTATGACCTTCATCAGATGGGTCAGAGTTGATTGTGAAGCATATACTGTGAAACTACTGGGTGGTTTAGCTTGGTCAGGGATTTTGTGAGACATCAGTTGACATTGCCAATATATTAGGTATTAGGTAATATGTCTAGATTCTCTGATTTTTTTCAGATATAGTTACATAACAGCAGTATGTCTACTCGATCCAGCATTTTCTCACCATGCTACTGGACTGTGAAGTATAACATCATACATCATACAACTTCTACCTTTTCTGAATTGTTTTCTATCATGAGAGAAAAAGTAGGAGTTGCACAAGGATTGCAGGAGTGCTTTAACTAATCATGCTCTTTAAAGTCCTGTTGTGTGTTGAGAAAACACTGCATAAAGTGTATTTTCTATACTAGATGACAAGAAAATAAGAACATTTTTTACAAAAAATAATAGGACATCTGTTAACCATGCTAAAAAGTGTGTTTCATCTCAATGTTTTACTACATTGCAGATAAAGAGGGGTGGATCCAAAACTTATTCAGCTTTCAGATCAAAGAGTGCTTAAAGTTAGAATGCAGCCTCATTGAAGACGATGGTATGTGTGTAAAGTTGCGTACTAATGCAATTTGATTGCATAGACCAGGATGTTTAGTGGAAAAATCCACTGGGTGTCACCTTGGCACCCTTGGGCAATTTGAGTAATTGAGGTCACAGGTCATATAAGGGGATTCAATTTCCAAAGTGCATCAGTAAAGTTGTGATAAATCACAAATTCTTCCTTTTTAACCCTTTTTTCTCTCTTCTAATTATGGCATTTCTGTAGCCAAATTTATACAAGGTAAGAAATCTATTGAGTGTCTAGTCTATAAGAAATTACTATTATGACACGATATTTGAGTGCCTCAAAATCTCTCATTACTATTCAACTCTCATTCATTTTATCTTAGTCATCTTGATATACTCATGACCTACCCCCATTAAAAACATGAAGTAGCAAAAATATCAACTCCTTTGAACCCGGTCCAACAACAACATTTTCCGTCTGCAAATGTAAGAGGCCATCCAATTTGACATGAAAGTTGCAGATTTTTGCACGCAGCTCTGGTAGTCCTAGAGAAAACAAAACAATTGGTTAAAGGGATTAGCGATAATAAAAAAGAATAAAAAATGTGGAAATGCATTTGTTTTATCTCATAAATTGAAAATAAGTACGTACAATTCTATATAACTACTCTAATGTAGGAACAAAAACACCAAATAGTGAAAAAATGAAGTATTTGAGGAAATTTGTAATACCATCTCCCGCATATAGACATACAGCAATGATGACTCAAGATCTGCACTAAACAGTTGATTGTGGTTTACACCAGTACAGAATAAACAAAGATCAACAATATTTGTGTTTGAGGTCAAACTGTACAGGTTATGGTTCACAATATTATGCTTATAAATCTAGGATATTCACACAGAAAGCCTTTTTGATCTCAAGTCGGAATTTTGATACGCACGTATAGAAATTACAGAATCAGATAAAAAGTACTGCCTTGTCTTTAATCAGATTTCAAGCCAACCACTTGCAGGTTATGGTAGCACATCTATGCCAGTAACAAAAATATCAAAATACAAATTTTTGATGATTTTTATGATGTTTCGGATAAGCAAATCGCTGCTTATCCCTTTAATAGCGAGATTTGGGTAATTATATTTCTGTATGACTCAATTTCCAGTGTTCAGATTTAGAAAATCCTGCATTTCAACTAATATCATTACCAAAATTTTAAATTTAAGACTAATTGAGACTTACCCGAGACGGGCAAGTATGCATTTTGCCAGGCATGCTCTCCCAAAGACTTGTATGCACTAGGCATAACGGGAAAGGGTGACTGACCAAAAGCAAAGTGATACACTTTCTGCCCATCTGCAATCAACTTGTTCACATGCTCATTGAAAGCCAAGTTTGAAGCTGGACTATAGTGCTTGAGGTGGGGCATTAACAGATCTGTGGTCTTGTGTTCATCCTCCTCCTTTCTATCCTTACTGACTGTCACAGTATTGTTGATGGTGTCTGCTTCCATGTTCATCTGTTGTATAAATGAATGAATCCATAGTGACATTGTGTTGCTGGGCAGGAAAAACCTAGAGGTGAGCCATTGCTAACTAATACTAGTAGGGTAGG
>JAMKCH010031981.1:0-16735 GCA_023653785.1 Ophioderma brevispina | reverse complement strand
ACTTCCCAAAACAGGTGTCTATTGTGAGTGGCCGAGACTAGGGGTCCTTTGACAAAAACTGGCGCATACCATAATGCATGGTCCCAACCCTAGGCCCTGATCAAAGATGTCTGCTATAAGAACCGACAAACTTGCTATTGTTTTGGTTTATTGTATTGTATTATTGACATTTATTCTCATCATTTTGTGCTTGCAGTTTTCCAGGTTTGAACATTTTCATTGAAGGAGCTAACCTGGTCAAGAAAGATTCAATAAACAAATACCCGTTCCCGGGGGGGGGGGGGTCTCAGGGTTGCTTGGGGTACCCATGTCTCGTTTCCAGGGTCTGAAGGGACCCCAAATGGGACATGTTCAGTGAATATACCCTAAGGGGACCAGTATTCAGTTAAAATATACCGTTTTCGATAAAATATACCCTAACGGGACCAATTTGCGGTAAAAATTAACCACTAGCGGGCCCTGCCCTTTCAATACGTGAAATAAAATATACCTTTTAAAGAACCACTAGATGAAAAAAGAACCTTTTACTACTGTAGAAAATTTACAACCGCCGGGTTTTTACTGACATGTTAAGTTAATTTTCCCCATTTTTTGCAATGAGCCAGTCACAATCTTACCTTAATTTGATACCCCTATCGGGACGAAGAACTTGATTATTGTGAATTTGATCCCCTAGCGGTAGTCCCGCATTTGCAGCGAGTCCCTCTTTTTTTGAACGGCATGGGGGGTACCCGACCAAAATCCAGAACCCCCCCTCCGGGTACCCGTTGTAGTCCCTGTGCAGTCGGTTGTGCTACTCGAGACGACAGCCTTAGCTCATTGTTTTGTGGTTTTAACTCTTCCTGTAAAAACTCCTTCAATTCTTGCAATGCGAGAAAAAGCTGTCAGTTGAACAAGGCGCGCGGGTGACTGAGTGGATCTTATGTAACTTGCTATGGAAGCATGGAAACATAGGCCAGGTGAAATTTGGAGACCTCAAAATCAAAGCTTGGAGCTTGATAGAATGAATTTTCGCCATGGTTGTTTATGTTTTAAGGGAGGGGGGAGTGCTCCGCTCCCGCACGTTTCTGCCTAATATGATCTGGATATGATTGCATCAGACGTATGAACCAATGAATGAAGTTGGTAGAGCGCCTTGAACAGTCTACCCCACCACTTCTCACATCTTGGTTTCATCACTTGCTCTGCTTGATTTGCTTATGGGTTCGCTTTGCTTAGAATTTTCCAGAGTGACAGGACTGTTGCTCCTGTACTTTTAGTCCCGGACCTTAAAGTCCTAGGAATTATAGACCGGGGACGTGGAATCAGTCCGTAGGTGCTTAGAAGTCGCCTTGTGAAAAGAAAGACCTGCTATCAACCGAGTAACAGCTATTGGTATTGACCTGGTGAGCATCTCCCACCTGAGCTGACGGCTCATGGGCTGAATGGCGATGCCTCAACAGATTGAGAACAGAATTGGCCGAGTCTAGGTTTCCTTGCAGAAGTGGGGCAACATGGAAGCAGATCAGGACACTACCTGGGGTTGTGGTACAGCACCACAAACAATGGAACATCTCCCTTGGTTTCCCCCCCCTGCCCACTGCTGGAGCAACAATGCACAGACAAGGACCTGTGCGGATTCAGTGAAGCCCCAGACGTTGTAGCCATCTCTGGCTGGATCATATTTGAGAATCACTGTGTTTGGGGGACACGACTAAGAAGAAGGCTTAGGAATAAGTGATCCAGCTCGGAAGGTGGGCGACTATCGATCCGTAGGAATTAATGTCCTTCAGAGGTGGACTATCAGTCCTTAGGAATTAATGTCGAACTCGCCGTGTAAACGTAAACCCTTAGGAGTGGTGTCCAATTCAGAAAGGTTTGGACGGCTATCAGTTCCCGATGAATGCTCATTAAGAAGTAACTATCAGTCTTAATCAGTCCAAATCCGATGTGAACCACAGGTCCTTGGAATATTCCAAGTTCACGTAGACTGATAAGTCCCTTAAAAATGGTGTCCAGGTCCAAAAGAATAGGGAAAAGAAAAGGGTTTGAGGTGCAAGTTTTACGTTGCATATTTATCTCAATACGCTAACTGTTAATTAATCAAAATCAATGGGGTTATATTCAGGTAAGCCTACCGTAGGATAAGGATCCGGGTCCCTCTGCTTAGATGAAAACCAATGACTCACCACAATACGAACACCTTACAAGATAGATAAGTAACATTGAATTTTATTCATTCTTTTTAATATATATAGTTACGAATGAACATAAACAAGTAATCCTACAAGAAGTTTTTGAACTATATCTATTAATAATGAAGTGTAATAAGATACTAAAATTCATGCTTGTCTGTGACCTGGCGGTTTTTACAACTTGTCTCGTTGTTATAACTTTGAATTATTAACTTAGCTGGATTTCGTCAATTTCTTAGAAGTATCAAGAATTGCAACTTCACCCATCAATTAGTAGAGCACAAGTGTAAGTGAGAAATTGTTACTATTTTTGCACAATTACCGAACTTATAATTTATGTTTGGTTTGTAACATTTCTCAAATGAAATAAGTATTTGTACCAATTTTAATCCGTTAATTATGTAAATATTTTGAGTACTCTACAAATATTGATGGTTAGTTAATTTACGCATTAATCATTAATACTCTTTTTGTTTTATTTAGTATAGATTCATTCAAAACTGTTTTTCGTTTCATGATCCCCCGCCCCGAAAGTAATTGGGTGCTATTTTACAACTGTAATTTTACTTTCAATAATTGGCCTTATCATACCAACAATGATAGTTCTAGGGATTGTGCCCATGAAAAGTTATTTTTTAACATAAAAAAAGAACCTTTGAATATTATTATGTCTAAAAACAAACAACTAAACACAAAAACACAACCGGCGCGACTCGATTGCAATTATGCTTAGACCTTGTTATATTAGCTTCCATTTGTGAATTTAAAAATATTAATTTTACTTTATTTCTCACTTTTATTGAGAACAGATTTCTCACGGCAAAGTATTCGTTTAGGTTGAAAAGAGAATACGGAATTCCCCCCTAGTGCTGTATTGAATACACCTGTGTTTACAACTAGATAGATTTTCACAAGAGGGGAAAGGAAATCCCAAGAGGTAAATTTGAACTGAGTCAACTGGTCCCCATGATGTTATAAATGTGAGGTGGTGCAATGCAGATGAATGTTAATTTAAGTGAATTTCAATTTGTCAGTGTTAGGTTATGTTTATGCATGATAATGTTGTAATACCTTATTTTTTTAGGGATGATACATTACTAGGTATGATATGTGGTAATACGGCGACCTAGGCCAGACGTAGGGCCAGCCAGATGTTTCAGTGGTGGTCGCGGTTTGAGGTCAGGGTCAGTACATAGTATCAGGAATCATTGAGCATTTCCCACAAGGAGCTCCTAGGTGGAAGCTATTATTCCGCTGTCATCTTCAAGGCAAGAAAGCTTCAGTTTTTTGGAATCAAAAAGGATCCTCAGTTTGGTGTTTCCTAAAAAGTGGACATTTAATACGACAGATGGCCATTAGGTGGTGCTGCTTGGATGGTGCTGCAGAAGATTAGTGTCGTCGAGGAAAATCCCGTGTCTTCAACTGCGGACAACTGACCTTCAAGACCAGAAGATTCCACGGATATTTGTGACCTTGGAATATTATTGCATGCTTTCATTTTGGAGTCTTCGCTGTGAGGACATCTCATCGTTGAACTGCAACGCCGGGACCTATTGGACACCCTACTATGTATAATATAACATAAAATCTTTCAATCTAATGCATGTTAATTTTGTTTTGGGATTACCAACATTCTGACACCAATCTGACAAAAGTTAATTAAATCTGTGTGATATGATACAAATTATATTTTTGTGCACACGGCTTCTTGTTTGTGTTTTAAAAGGTTATTCTGACCGTTCCAACGAGACGTCATAACACAGTCAAATACATCTTACAAGTGACGGTCTAGTAAAGACACAGCCATTCCAATTTGTTTAAACTTATTACCACTACTCACATCTTGTATTTGACGAAATAACCTTCACTGTAACAGTGCACTTTACACTAACAATAAAAATGATCGGAAAATGACAGTACAGTATGTGGCTGAATGGGAAAAGAAGCAAAATAAGTATTCTTACGTCCACTTTCCAGCCTATACGGAACTAAATTATAAGAGGGGCTCAATTTTGAATTGAATATCAACATTATTTACACTATCACGGGTCTTCAAGTAGACCTATAAGCCGTTAAATTTACAGGAAACATAGTGTAATACTTCTTGGCATCAATTCTGCCACAAAATCCCATAAAACTACTGCATTTACCAGGGTTTTCCATTCTATTCATATTTTACAGTTTGATGTCATACAGTTTACAACAAACTGTAAATTTTCAGTAAATGCATCATAAAATTGGTTTAGCATTTGTGGATAGGCCAACTAGGTTTAGAGTGTTTGTGTATTTTTTATTCTCTACACATTGACTATTTCTGTAATAACTACCAATATATTATGCCTTTAAGTGTTTGGACATGTTCTAAGAATGATTTTTTTGGCTACATAGGGGCATCGGCAGATTTTTCGTGTAACAAACATGGCGCCATTTTCAACATGGCTGCCATTTCTGGTACTTTAGCTCTTTTGAGGACTAAATGTGTTTTGGTTTGTTTCTTTTGGGCTACAAAACATGATTTGTAGCCCAGAACAATGCCTAAAATAGAAATATTTAATGGGTAACTTTTGAACGAAATGGTGGCCATTTGCCAAAATGGCGTTCTTTTTTTCAAAATGGCTGCCATTCCCTTATTTTACCATTTTCATCAACTGAATTGATTTATTTACCCAAATCATATTTATTCATGCGCATGCAAAAATAAAACTCCGTAAATATGTCAATCAAACCAATTTGTTTGATGTTACTAAGTGCAGAAATTATGTTACACAGCATGCCAACTACAATCGAAAAAGCAATCATAACAATTGGCAGCTTTAAAATAGTCACCAGTGCTTGTTTTTACTTTGCTTTACACAGGCCCGTCGCCCGAAATTTATGAGGGGTGTGGATTTGCCAGAATTGGACCTTTTGCGTACCAACAAACCAATTTTTTTCGGCTCGCTGCGCTCGCCGGTTAGACCCTCATTTTTTTCACCGTCGTCTCCCAAATTCTGAACACGAACACGGGGGTGGGTGGTGGTGGGTGGTGGTGGGTGGGGGGTGGGGGAGGTGTCATTCATCATCGCTCGTGCAATAGTATTAACGCGCTGCTTTATTCATTCATATACAGCACCACAACCCTTGAAGTCCACAAATTTAGGCAAGGCCCGGCCCCCAAAAAAAAAAAAAAAAAAACCTTCAAAATGACAAAACGGACCTTCAACATCATGAAGCGGACCTTTGTCCATTTTGTGGGGGGTGCGCCCCCCGGCTACGGCCCTGATTTGCATACAAAATGAACTAAAGACACTATTTTCAGATGGCTTTTGTTAGTTTTTTTGTTTTGATAGCAAGATTGTGAACATTTACAAAATGATAGGATGATTTTTGGATGGTATGGTCTTAATGATCGAGCATACACTATTGCAAAAGTACAGCTAAACCAGTAAAGCTGCCACACATTACAACAATGGCAGGCAATTACATGTACTCTTTTACCAGTGTTTTTACAATAAATCCTATGCACTTAGTCCCTTGTTGTGGTTACGATATTATCCATTATATTATTTATTATGTGCAATTAGGTTTATATTGCCGGCAAATTCTTGCTAATGTCCAACAGCTGACTATTTTTGTTGTAAAGCCCCAATTATGTGGATACTTATACGCTGATTTCTGTAGCGTACCCAAAGATGGTGGTGTCGCGATCAGGATTTCTTCACTGCGGGTCCACGATGAAATGCAGGCTTGAGAGCTGAAGAAATACTCGATCCGCCGCAGGGAAACTTGTTAACTGGTAACAGATCATCTAGCATAGTTTTGAGAGACTGACAGTAGTATATCATGTAGACTCGCATCTTCTCGATCTTGTTAATGGAAAAATTCTGTCAAAAACTGTTAGCAAAGTCTTTTGGATATGCATGGGTACGTAGTGTATGTTTCACTCTAGAAGTTAAATTGGTGACTACGTTTAAAATCTTGTTGCTTTGATACTTCGTCTTGGCTTTAGCCAGAAGAGAGTTGTATTCAAACATTGACCCCCTTGTAAGCTTCCTTGCATACTGTGAGCACAGTCCTGTACACTCTGCGCTCCACCGAGGGGTGGTTCCTTCTTCTAAATCTCAAAGGCATCTGAATTCCAAGGAGCATGAGTATGGAGAATTAGAGTTGGACTGACGAGTGGAGCATATTCATCAAGGTCCTTAGTTAAGGTGTTGTGAATATTCATCACAAGAGAATTGGCAGTTAGCATATATAAAGGTAAACACAGAAGTGCACATCGATATCAGAGCAGATCTTTTGATGTTGCACAATATCAAGTCTGCATACAGGCATGCACACTGAAGGCTGACCACTTTCAACATTTGTCCTGTCATCTGCAGCCCACCTTGCCACCACAACTTGGAAGTTTTTGCGCATACTTTTCTAACTTACTGGAATGGTTGTCCAGAAGGATTTCCCAATACTCTTTTCCTTTATAGCTCCCATCATCATTCACTTGGACATAGAAGAAGCTAGAAGATGCAATCATCATTTGAGCCCACAGTAACGACTTGATAGGGGGCTCTCTTGATATGGTCCAGCGAGTGCTGCCTTCATGGAGGACCGAGCCCACAACCATGATTTACATACAAGACCACAAAGCGATCTAGTTTATTTTATATTTTTGTACAGCCATGGACTAGTAAACTTATGACTAAAGCCATAATTTCAGACATGTACCGTGTGCAGCCAAAATGTTGCCCTCAAGTTGGATCAAATTGGATACAGTCAGTTTGGTCTGGGCAACCACTTGGTATGGTTTGCCTTTGTTGCGTTTTATTGTGCAAGGTATTACAAAATAACTTCTTCATTCAAATAAGAAGTAAGGCATGATGAACATTATCTCTACACGAGTACCCGCCTGCATATACAATCAGTGGGTAACTAGGTTGTAAGTGAAACAATGTCTAGATAGGAAGATGTATTCAGTGTCTGTTAATTAAAACCTATTATTAAGGCACACCCTGTGGTGAAGACTTCTGACTCTAAACCAAAGGTACAATTTACAACAGACTATAAAAGAGTAATAATGGCGGCCATCTTGAAAAGGGCCACCACTGTTGGCCACAACTGTTGTCATGCAACCAATTTGAAATGCTCAAATAAATCTTGTTTTCACTTTATGTTGTTACCTCTCTCGCTAGAGGAGGGGGTTAGTGACTATATTCATCGCGTTGGGTCACCCTGTTACATACACTATATCCCAGTGGTGTTGTTTGTGGCATCAAAAGAAGGGTAAAATGTCAATTGTTTTAACAAGACGAAAAACTTGAAGCGGGTGGTGGCGACTACTTTCCAGTAATTATAATTGACCAAAACAAATTGCAAAAGAAACAATTTTGGTGTGAAATGTCCAAAATAAATATTAAAACAGAATGGTCGGATTTTGATCGAACTGGTTGTAAATGGTTCAATTTGTCACACTAGATCGTAAATAGATTCTTTATTTGAAACGTTCTATAAAGAATTACAGAGATATGAATAGCCAACCTCATAGCACCGCTATCCCAGTCACATTTTGATTGCCCAATTATGAAACGAAATCATAGAATGTGTAAGCCATATATTTTCGGCTCCTGTACGAAGTTGCAAACAATTTGACACCATTTTTTTTATAACGAAAGGATATATCTGAAACTTTCTTCACTCCATGCAGGCATGTGTAATCTCATGATTCATAAGATTGTTGATGTCAATTTTCACTTACCTATTTCGGAAAAAAAATGAAATTTTTGTCCTGTTATACTCATATTGCCTCCACATACTGTATCGAAAATAGAAAGAAATCGCAATGACTCATGGGATATTATGCACGCACTAGCGAACTATGCCATTCGGTTGTTTGCGCCGGTGATTCTATATTTCCTGGACAAGATGCTATGGTCTAATAGAATATCATGATGTGTAAGCCACTATGATTTTTCGGATACTTGTACATTAATTGCAACCAATTTGACACCATTTTTTTATAACGAATGGATATATCTGAAACTTCGTCACGTCCATGCAGGCATGTGTATATAATGAGTCATATGAGATGGTGATGTCAGGTTCACTTACTATTTCGGAAAAAAAATGAAAATGTTTTGTCCGTTCTACTCATAATGCCTTCACAGACCGTATCGTAGAAAGAAATCGCAAGGACTCATGGGGTTAGTATGCACGCACTAGCCCTAACATCGCATTCGGTATTTTTGCGCCGGTGATCTATATTGCCTTGACAAGATGCTAAGCCACACCTTCTGCGGAGATATCTAGCCAAAACCCCAGTCGTCCGGGCGCTCCTTCTTTAACATTAAATTGACTAAATGACGTTTTTACGAAGGGGTTTCTTGCCATGTTTTTTTTTTTGGTGCGTGTTGTGTAAATTGCTTTTGAAGAGAATCTGTAGTACCAATTCTGTTGTGTGCACCTGTTACTCATTGCTCACGCGATCGATATGTGTGGCGTATTTCACGGACTAGTCAGAGGATGGTAGCCAAGAAATCACAAATTTAGCAGTCGTCATTTCGGTTAATTTGAATTTAGGCCGATTCAAAATTATCATTCTTGTATAGACTCCCTCTTCACTTTGACGCGATAAGGCCAAACTTTTTTTTAATAGGAGAGCACGCATAAATACTTACCCACATATACCGCAAATTAGTTACTTTTTTGTATGGGCTTGCATCGTCTGAATGTGTTTATTGAAAGGGATTTTGTTCCTCGGTGGTGTGGGTTTGTTTACGTGTATACGACCGTTACACCTCGAAATTTATGCTTACGGTTTCTAAATTGGACTTCATTGCCGCTTGTTTTTATAACGAATGAATATATCTGAAACCTTTCCCAATGTGACCTTGAACCTATTTGACTCATTGAACTATGAACGTGTTCACACGACTAGAATAGGGCAAAATTTGGTTATCATGGAAATGGACGAGGTCACTTTCGACGCGTTTTGACTTTTTCATATTTGACCCCTGTATAAATCGAATGTTCAAGACGTCATCTAGGGTCTAGGATAAAATTTAGAGAATGGCCCGATTGATCGAATTTGTAAATGCTTCATATTGCTCACACTCATAAAATAGATTCTAATGAACGTGTTTATATAAAGCATTGCCGAACTATGACTAGTAACCGCCTATAGCCACTGATATCCCAGTCACATTTGCTTTCCAAATTATGAAAAGAATATCATAGAATGTGTAACCACTAATATCGGAAATCCGCTACTAATTGCCAAACAAGTTGACACATGTTTTATAAAGAATGGAAAATATCTGAAACAAAAAAACTTTTCCCCAATGTGACCGTGAACCATAAGTTGACTCTAACTATTGAACGTGTCACCTCAATAGCAAACACTTTTTTTTTTCTTTTTTCTTTTTTTTACTTTTTTTGCCTTTTACTTTTTTTAATCATGGATATGAGGTGACGAACAACGTTCACGCGTTTTGACCCTTTTCATATTTGACCCCTGTATAACCCCCTAAAATATATAGATTCTACTCCTTTGATTTTGGCTAACTTTTGATATGTCGTTTATAAAGTTTTATCAATACAATTTTGTAGAAAATTATTACTTTGCCAATTAGTTTGCGGTAAGGCATATTTATTTGTATTGATGACCGACCCTTCGGTAGACGAGGTTAAAATCATAATTAAAAGTTAATATTTCAACAGACTTAACTTGTTTTCATTGTACCATAATGCATTTAAAGAAGCATTGTCTGCCACCAAAGCAACATGAACATATGTCTATATAGGGAAGAAAATAGAAGTCAATTAGACAATTTATTTGATTCATGATAGGTTAATTTTGTATTTTTTATTTTTCACTCTAAAAGTGACAGACAAATTATTTCACAGCACGGAAAAGGTTAACTTAGCTGTTAGTTTGATTATTTGCAGTGTGTGCACCCTCAGGAGAACTATACTATATGTATCAGGATAGCCAGGTATCAGAGGTACCAGGTATCGGAGTCCACATAGAGTCAAAGAAAACCCGTAGCCCAAAAAAACAACACACCACCCCACACACACATGAAAACACACCCACACACAGAGGTGCTATCCAGTATGACATACCCCACGGGGGGGGGGGGGGCAAACTAAGGTATGAACTTTTGGCGCACCTGTGGAAATTGAAATGGCACCCCATTCCAAGTCTTCTTTAATATATACCACATCCACAAAATTTATCGGCGAGCGCGAGCGTCCGTAATATTTTGAAATTGTGTCAGGAAAACTGACAGTTTTTCGTCAGTAACACCTTCCCTCCATTGAAAAATTTGGTCTGGGACGCCCCTGATGCTGATAATAAAGGTATTCGCAACGCAATGCAATGCCAATGCACTAAACGCCTTCACGTGGCCAGTTTCTGGGTTGATTGGAAACCAAATTGGCCGCATCTTTTGTCTCCACAGCCAATCAGGTTGTTGATATCATTGAAGCGTCACGAAGCGTTCTTGGAAACGGTCACTTAGATATTTGCCCCGACAGGAACGAGTTAAGACAGCCTTCTAGGCTTGTGTTTTACCAAATTTTGCCCTCTGACGTGTGTATTATTGTTCAACATTAGAGAAACCAACGTATGCCTTGATAATTCGGTAATTTTACCATGTTGTCGGCATTTACAGTGTTTTTATTAGTGTCACTTTATGCATATTACAACTCGTCCGTGATGGGTCGAAGTCGTGGTTCGAATTAGGTACAGTAACATGTAACCCAGTACTAGATACGAGTTACAAGAACGTTCGCATCATATGATTTCGCCATTTTCCTGAACTCAGCGAAGTTCATTGCAGAAGGATAACCTATCTTTAACTTTATTTACTCACCTCAAGTACGTCCATGCACGAATGTGTAGCTCATGATTCATATGAGATTGTTGAGTCAAAATTTTTCACTTACCTGATTCGGAAAAAAAAATGAAATGTGTCCTGTTCTACTCATATTGCCTCATCAGAACAGTATCGTAGAAAGAAATATCGCAAGACTCATGGGATTAGTATGCTACGCCACTGGCGAACTACGGCATTCGGATGTTTTTGCGCCAGTGTATTCTATTATTGCTTGACAAGATGCTAAGCCTAAGCCACACCCTCTGCGGAGAATCTAGCCAAAAGTCGTCCGGGCGCGTCCTTCTTGTAACATTTAAATTGACTAATGCCGTTGTACGAAGGGGTTCGTGCCATGTTTTATTTTTTTGGTGCGTGTTTGTGTAAATGCTTGGAAGATGAAGTCTGTAGTACAATTCTGTTGTGTGGCAACTGTCACTCTGCTCACGCGATGCGGTGTGTGGCCGTATTTCACGGGACTAGTCAGGACGATGGTTAGCCAAGAAATCAAAAAAATTTAGGCCGTCGTCATTTAGGGTTTAATCTGAATGTAATTAGGCCGATTTCAAATTAATACGATCTTATAGAACTCCCTCTTCACTTTTGGGATGAGAATAAGGCCAAACTTTGTTTTACTAGGAGGCACGCCTAAAATATTACCCCACTATTACCGCCTAAAATAGTTACTTTGTATGGGCTGGCCGGGATCGTTGAATGTGTTGGAAAACGGATTTTGTTCCTCGGTGGTGTGGGTTTGTTACGTGGTATGTATACGACCTTTAACCTCGAAATTTATGCATCCGGTTTGCTAAGTTGGACTTCATTGTGCTTTGAGCAACGATCGCTCCGTCCTATTTCTTCTCCCAAATTAACACTTGGAATCAAATTGACAAACTAAATGGTATGTAGAGTAATGTAAGGCATTGCAAGAATGGCAAGAATGCATGTTGAGGTGGCGTATTGGAGATATTTCGTCCGGTAACCTTGCAAGTTTGTGTTCCTTGGAGTACCGTATGTCACTTTAGTACAGCGTTAATAGGACTGGAATCAGATGTTCGAAATGTTCCAGTGCTAATGATAAATGGAATCGAATGTCCTGTACTAGGACTAGGTTCGGAATGGGAAAGAGAACGAAAAACGCGGTCGAGGAGGACGCGCTACCAGATCTTCAAACTTAGTAAACTATACTCATCCTCCTGCTGATTCGCGGGCGTCTGCGGGGAGTCGCAGTTCTACGCAGCCACGTATGGTCGGTTAGTAAACCAAAGCAAGCAATTAGAGAATTATCATCTAGAAACACTAACCAAATCGCCGCATCGGAAGCACAGGACGGGAATGGCAGCGCCCATGTTGATGCAGGTGGTGGACGAAGTGTTGATGACCATTTACTGGCTGGACCAGGGCTTTCCGCCCGGTGAGTTCTAAGTGGTGAGAATAGTAGTAGTAGTAATATGCAGCGTTCAGGAACGGGTGTTGCGCGTTCTAACTTAATTTGGAACTGAGATGATATAGTCAAAGTCGCCGGTCCGGTTTGGCCCGTTGCATCGGTTGCTTGCTTTGCGCCTCTAGTCAAGTTCATTGCATCAAAGTCAGGAGTACAGTGGTGGCACAATTGCTTAAATAATCTGGGTACCCTGCAAATATCAATTGCCAATATAGCTGCTTCAATCGGGTCACAACCAGTAATAATGCTAATAGAAGCTTAATCAGCAATGCAGGGCATTCTATTCAGAGTACTAGCCATTCAGTGTTTTGCGGGATTATGTCAAGTGGAATAGGTGTGACTACCTCGTCAATACCAAAGCGTGGTTCAAGCCTTTAAATTCAGGGATTAGTACAACAACGCAATGTGGGGTTAAACAAATAGCACATTTTTTGAAGGCGACCATAATTTTCAAAATTTTGAGATTTGCTGCACAGTTATGTGTTGGGGAATTGACTAGTAAGTCATACCTGTGAACGATTAAAGCCTTCAAAAACATGTGTAGTTGCCTCAAAAGGAGGAATTTTGTAATTAATATAGGGGATCCCCGATTAATAATGCAATATCTGAAGGGGAGGAGGGAAACCCCAAATTTATATCCTTCCGGTGTGAAATTGAGCCATCCACAAAAATAACCATTATATTGATCGTGTGACCCAGCAGAACAGCCTGATCGATGAGTACGGAAAGTAGAAGCCCAAATTCGATTGGATATATGAGCAGACAAGAATTTGGCGTTTCCAGAGCCCGCAACAAACTTTTGATAAATTTAAGGGCGACCTTCAAAACCATGTGCGAGTATTGCTTTTTAATTGCCTTCTGGTGTGCAGAAACAGCTTTATTGGACATACTTGGTACTTCAGTTCGCCCATTGATGAATTTCGCTCGGCCTTTAACATTCTTTAAATTCAATTGTCTTCAGTTTTGTGGTGAATTGGGGTGGAGAAATTGCCACAGTTAATGAAGTGGACAATTATTATAGTAGATTCAACACATCGTGTCACCTCTATTGCTTTTTCCGAAGGATGAGCACTGAATTAGGGGTAGGTGCATCATCTGGAAATTAAAATTAACGGTATTGAAAAAGGCAGCTTGAAAAATGCAGGTCCCGATAGCAGCAGAAATATCAATTCTAAGCATTAAAATCAACGGTATTCAACGCAATTTCAAAGCTAATTTACTCTCGCGAAACATTATAAAATCGCATTTGGTTCAATGGTATTCAATGGGACCAGGTGATTTGAATGTTATTGAATTTTGGGCGTTTGCATTTGGATTACAAAGGAACAAAAGTATTTGCACTCACATTTTGTAAAGCATGATGTAACATAAAAGGACACCAACATTACCTTAGTTACTTGAAACGGTGTGAACGGGCCAACATTATTAGCCTCCTCTCCCAACTAATCGACGCTGTCCTAACCTTTTCATGGTGACACGATGGGTTGAATCTACTATAACAGTGAATAAGCCTTTCGCAATTTCAGATTCAAGGTGCATTGTGGGTATATCCGACGATCTTTTGGAGAAAACAAAACACGGCCACTGTACAATTTCAACGTGGTGAACTTTGGCGTTCGTTTTCAAAAATTACTTAAACTCGGGATCTAAAAAGGTTGCCTTTGTCATGTTGTTAATGTCATATTAAATAAATGCCCATGACGGGGGAATTGAAGACGTATAGATCATTTAATCAACCAAAGTTAGAGACATTTTTGTATTTCGGCAAAGTTCACCACATTGAAATTGTACATAGCGCGTTTTTTATCTCCAAAAGATTGTGGGATATTACCCACAATGCATCTTGAATCTGAAATTGCGAAAGGGCTATTTGTAGATTTTGCCTACATTTTAGAGAAGTGCGAGTCGTTGGGGCGTCGTGACTCGAACGATTTTTCACTATCTGTAATGAAAATGGGGTCATAGTTTGGAGTTATGTAGTGCAGTGCCATACAACTAGAGGCGCCCAAATACTTCAATAGATACGTGGCTTCTGCATTTCGTACATACGCAGCAGTGTACTTGCGTACTCACCCCCACAGGACACAGGAGTTGTTCAAATACTGCCACATTGTTCGCCCCACAGCAGCTGCAAGATGCATGGGCTGGGGATGGCGAACATATGATTGCCAGTTTAGGATGAGACCACAGTTGGTGCTGCCGCAGAGACGTGGGCTATTATGTTGATGGGGAGTTTGTGGTCCCTTTATGTTACAGTTCAGGGTTTTTTTTTAACCAATCCGGGAGTGGACAAAAGGGTAGTAGTGATAGAAATCCACAATTTAATAAATCTCGAGCCCAAAGCATTGCACCTCAACAGTGTCCACGCCTCTAACACCACAGGGCAGTTTCGGGACGGGTATTCGAGGGGGGCGGGTGCTATGCTTTTCAACAGCTAGGTTGTTCAAGGTCACAGGCACATTTGCACACAAATGTAGTAGGTAGGTTGCAATGGTGCAGGGGCATTGCAGGGCATGGGGTCCAGAATTACACAAGGAGGGGAGCATAACCAGGGTGTGTGTGTATCGGTTGAATGTTGTCATGGCAAGATTTCACCGATTGTGTTTGTAATTTACCCATTATCCAAGTTCTCATTTATTGCTGTAAAACAAGCAGTTCTGAAAATTAGCATTTTGCGGTTTAGGACAGATCAGTCTTTAGTATATTACTGAGGCATTTGGTCCGTTTGTTACAATATTAACATTACCGTGTTGTAGATAATTTGCATCATGGAATTCTCTAATTTGCATTTTGCTGTTAGGGATTAGACTCGGCCTTTAGAATCTTACTGTGGCTATTGAGTCTCGATTCTCTGCTAGTTTTGTATTTGTAAAAAATGTTGAACTTTCAATACCCAGCACTGTTTTATTCATTTTTGTTTGCCGGTATTAATCATCCAAGGACTCTTAATTGGAGTGACGACATGTTTTTCATGTTGGTAAACTCAACCCTCAACTGCAATGTGGCGGGGTAGTGACGGCGGTGGTAGGGGTAGTCGGTAGTGTCTTGGAATGGTATCTGTCCGGTGCAAGGATTGGCTGGCTGGAACAGGCTCCAGAGATAAAGAGGAATGAGTATCCATCTACTATTATCTTACATTTGGGTACAAATGACATGTTCGTAATAATCTGGGGCACACTAGATAAGAATTAAAGGCTGATCAGAGCTTCGATATAGTTATTTTGTTGTAGTAATAAAATAGTGCAACAGAATTAACAGATAGTCACCTAAAAATGCTTAATCCAAAAGGGTGGAGATTAATCTGAGTTTTAGTTTCATGCAGTGGTATAACGAATAATTCCGGATCCGGAATTTTATAACAAAGTGGTGAGTTTTATATGAAAGGACTTCGATTTGACTTAGTTATTTCTGAGATCAGGGAAATGATCTGAGTCAGCCTTTAAGGAGATATCTGTTAGCCATAAGAGGATCCTTACCCACACACACGAATTATCTGGTCAGTATATTTTATTAAGAGCTGAATATAGAGGTGAGGTTAAGTCTTAAGAAAGGGCAGGCCAAACGTTAGCACCCTCAATTGGAACATGTTGATGGCAAAATTTTAACAGGGCAGGCATACTCTTATGTTGTGAAGCATTACACATATTAATCAATATCCCGAACATGTAATGGGGTTTATTGGTTCGGATAATGTATCATTTGGATACACAATGTGAAAAGTCTGTTTTGCCAAAATTTATCGTGCATATTTTTTTTTATAATGCTCATCCAGTAGCATGTCCATTAATGGGCCAGGAAGGGTGAGAAGTAGCAAGTAGTAGCATAAATGATGAAAGGTGACTTATGAGTCACTAGATAGTGTGAATTTTTAGAAGGTGTCTCATTGTTTTGTGTTTGTGGGGGGGGGGGAGTTTTTTTGGCCAATGTCGCAGGTGATAATTTGTGCTTTGGAGAGAATAAGAAATTGGGTATTGATGGGTTTCGGAACCTCCAAAAATTGAACCAGTGCATATATATTATTAGATTAAATGAAATTGGATACTAACTTAAATAGGTTGTGGATAGGTCAGTGCCTTAACGGATAAGGATGCAATAAGGATCAAATATGTGAGTTAGGCCATATCATGGATCGGTACCTTCTGGCAAATGCGGTGGAGTGGGAACCTCGGCGGTTTTTTTTAGAATTATTAATGATCGTTGAGTGCATGTACATTGGCATTATTAAATTGGGAAAATTATAATTTAAATTTATTGAATTGTATTCAATTATA
>JAMKCH010031980.1:0-16161 GCA_023653785.1 Ophioderma brevispina | reverse complement strand
GGGGTGTTGGGGAGGGGTGGAGTTTTGCGTGGTATTGGGGAGCGGGTGGGGTGTTGTAGTTGCATTTATCTCATGTTAGTGATCGCGACATTCGGCGGGGACATATTTTACGCATCGCGTAAATACGAGTTCGCCTTGTTAAAATTGGTAGTGGCACTATTTCAAGCTTTACTCTGTTATTAGATTTGTGGATTGAAGTACTACACAAAACAACCTACCACCTCGGATTATGTAACAGTTGTGGGTAACATGCAATTTGTTTATTCCAATGAAGATAATAATAACAAATAGCTGCCCTATGAGGTGATTCACTTACTTGTGGTACTGCCCAGCAAGTTGTGGGTAACATGCAATTTGTTTATTCCAAGCCTGGGATTCCAAGGAAGATGGTAATAATGAATAGCTGCCCTATGATGTGATTCACTTATGATCCAAGTTGCACACAACATCTACAACAGACTGCTTATTTTCACTGTACACCAAGTGTTTCTACAAATTTAGTTCTATATATTGAACACTATTGTGGAAAGTTTTTTTTTTTGCATGTGAAATGAGCAAGGTCATATTAAAGATGCATGTTCCAATCGTCTTTGGGACCCCCTGATTTACCCGGAAGTAGTATCGATTTTGATATCAGATGAAAGGCTGTATTTTTCTCATTGTCGTCCTGAAATTTGAGCCCTCAAATCCATTTCATTCTCAAGATATAAACAAAAAACCGACAAATTAATGGTTAACCATCAATATTAGCACAATATTAAATAGGGCTTTGCAATGCGTATTATTGCTTCTACCATCAAAACCGCAAGTTTGTTTCCCACGGTACTTGATGGGGCGTATGTGCAAGTGGCAGGCTCTCATATCAAGTAGAGAACGCAATAGACATAAATCGGAACAAGCACCTTTAAAACTGTAAATCAGCACACAGATGGATTAAGCCTATTTACATTGCATACATACACACACAATAGTCAGGAGGCAGTGTCTCCTACATCATGTCTGTGGCCAAAATTGATTTTTCAGTTTTATAGGTTTAAGGACATCCCAGAGAATCACTTCCAACTAGTTGTGAAATTGTCAGTGTCGTACTGTCAGGGCGCCATTAAAGTTTATACAGGGGTCAAATGTCAAATAGATGATATTGTTGCATAACCCCTTACTAATTTATTCCTTTAGTCATAAGGATTAAGAAGAGGTATAGTTTACCCTATCTGGGAAGGATCTGTCTTACTAACAAAAAGGTCAAAGGTCAATATTTTGGCCTACAGGGGCCAAATATGCAAAAATTGCACAGATTCAATGAAAATGGTCTCATATTAATGCTTCCACCAATCCAATTCATATTAAGAATAGCAGGGGTGCGAGAGGCCATGGACAATAATGAGGAAAAGGGGAAAAAGAGAAGAAAAAAACGAGTAAAATGCCCAAAACAGGCTGAAAATCAAAGAAAAAACTAAACTTTTGGCACTAACCAAACTTCAAAAACGAGGAAATCCTCTTAAACAAGGAGATTTCACGCCCCTGGAATAGTTTGCAATATCCAGGATTACTTCTTACCATGGTAACACTCTAATTTGGCCTGACTCAATAGAGTTCAATGGACATGGATTTACATTCGAGTGTTACCATGGTAACAAGAGATCCTAGATAGGGCACACTATTCTTAATATAATGGTTGGGTAAAGGGGTCAATTTGAGACTATTTTCATTCAAATCCATGCATTTTTTACATTTTTGACCCTTGTAGGCCAAAAAAGATCTTTGACCTTGAATGGTCCAACCCACATATGACAAACTATACCTTTTCTGAATCCTTATGACTTAAGGAACACATTGGTGAGGTTTTTTACCACAATATCATCAATTTGACATTTGACCCCTGTACAAACTTCAATGGTGCCCTCAGGTTGAAATACAACACTGACAATTTCACAACAAGTTGGAAGTGATTCTCTGTGATGTCCTTAAACCTATAAAACTGAAATCTCAATTTTGGTCCAACATATGAAGTAGTAAAAAAGCACTGTCCCCAACTATAACAGCAAAACAAGGAAAAGTAATACAAGAGGGAGTCCATGCTTACAAATTTTCATGCCAAGAGATGTTTCAGACCCTTTGTACACAAAACTAGCAAATAGTTTACATATCACTGTTATCAATTTAAAATAGGGATCAGAATTTTCTTACAGAATCCAAACCAATTTCAATATCCTGGAATCACTATTTTAGAAGTCCTTGGTACCTTTATTATTTCAGTTGTTACAAAATTTACAAAGCCAGACTACTGTGTAGCACATGATGCAGTATAGATTCACACAGTTCCTTCTCCTGGTATGCCAAGCTTCTGCTGTAGCATCTTAGCAGTCCTCTTAAAGTCATCCTCCATACTCTCCATCCTCTTCATGTCTTGAGAAAAGGCTTCTACACTGTCTTGCTCTTCAGTCACAAAGGTAACCCCATAGGGCCTCTGGTCTTCTGAGGGCCCCTCCTTTGAGTTGTCTAATAAACTTAGGCCATTCAGATTAGTACGTGCAGGTTGAGTAGTAGCTGATGTAGCCTTTTTTGCAGCTTTGGCACGGGGTGGTTTAGAGTTCGCAAGTTTTTTGCTGATGATGACGGGGGCACTTTTGGCCGATACAGGTCTTGTTGTTTCATATTTGAGTGGGACTTTCTCCTTGGCTAACCACTGATGACAACAAAAGGAAGAACAGACATATTTTACCAATTTTTAGACAATTGAGAATCATTGCTTTCCATCTATGATAAGACACTCACTTGTCTATTTCTAGCCAAATACACAGCATTTTTAGCATTTTTTTACCAAAATGCCCATTTTCACATATTTTTAAAATCAAATTTCTATAGTGGTGTCAAATTTCAATTAGATTTTACTCAGACATTGGAATATATCTCCCATTCTGCGTTATGTACACATGTCAGTTTTGACAAGGTCATATTGACACTTAGGTTTGTGCTATTATTCTCTATATATTAATACCGGTGGTGGCACAAAAGACTTCCATATGTAACCCCCCTCGTATATTTTACAATGACCAATTATTTTAATTTTGGCCTTGTTTGATCAACGGAATAAACAGCTAAAATACTACCATTTGTATGTTGATGTAATATATACGAGGGGGGTACTGTAACATATGGAAGTCTTGCCCCGGTGGTCTGTGTGTCTGACCGCGTCTATTTTTCTCGGAGACCGAGTGCCGCACGCATTCCTGAAACTTGGCGAGTGGGTGCCCCTTGACAGAACGAAGACCGAGTTTGGTATTGGTTAGTTGATCAAGGTCATTGGGGTCATTCAAGGTCAAATGAGTTCAAATGGGATTAAACAATGGTGATGGACCATGAACTTGGTGGGTCGATTAATATTGTTGATGCCAAGTTGATTGTTGATGCCGGACATATCAAGCCAGGTGATCAACAAAACCCAGGTGATCGCAAACCCGGGGACCGCCTAGTACTAATAAAATCATATGCCAACAAGTGTATACGTGGATGCGATTTGTTCACATCATAACCAATCACTAACTGTGCTACTTTCGATGCATAATCGGTGTATTTCATAAAAATCCTGAAATGATCTATAGTATCTGGTAGCTATTGTGGGGCTCTCTACATGAGCCACCAGATTCACATTAATGCAGATCAATGTGGTACTTCTGTGGCCTGCGTGTTGCCTACACGGGCGCATCGTATTACTGCACAGCATAGGCAGATCAATGTGGTACTTCTGTGGCCTGCGTGTTGCCTACACGGGCGCATCGTATTACTGCACAGCATAGGCAGATCAATGTGGTACTTCTGTGGCCTGCGTGTTGCCTACACGGGCGCATCGTATTACTGCACAGCATAGGCAGATCAATGTGGTACTTCTGTGGCCTGCGTGTTGTCTACACGGGCGCATCGTATTACTGCACAGCATAGGCAGATCAATGTGGTACTTCTGTGGCCTGCGTGTTGCCTACACGGGCGCATCGTATTACTGCACAGCATAGGCAGATCAATGTGGTACTTCCGTGGCCTGCGTGTTGCCTACACGGGCGCATCGTATTACTGCACAGCATAGGCAGTGCGGAAAAAGAAAGCGTTTCTAGCACAGTTTATAGTGCATTGTGCAGTGCCGCGCTTAAATCATGTTTTCTTGACACGCTGCATACTTGCACTTGCATGTTACATTTATTTTTAAATGTCGCATTTCATGCTGTAACAGCGGGAAAATGTGCATCGTATAGACAGTCCAACGCACGTCTACACAGATCTGGATCTTGGAAGTACCACACTGATGTGGATCTGGTGCCTCGTGTAGAGAGCCCGTGTTACAAACTTCTTGTGTTCACAGAATGATTTATTACATATATTTTGACAAAAACAAAATCAGAAAATCATGACATAAGAAACTAATGTAAGATGTTTTACCTGCACTCTTTGGTCGTGCTCTTTTCGCATCACTTTTGTGAAGATGTGCACTGGTTGGACGGGGTTTCTTAGGTTTATCTGATAACACATTGCCAGTATCATATAATCCAGGCTGAAAATAACAAGAGATTTCAATCAATGCATTGGTATTAAGTGAATCATGTAACTAAAATACTTTTTACACAAATTAACAAAAAACATAGGGCTGTTCACTCACAAAGCACTTAAGCCCACAGCATGTAACAAAAAGACCTTTTGCAGGCTCAGAAGTATCAGAAATTTAATTATTGGGTCCAGTAAGATATTTCTTCACATAAATATTTACTGATGTAGTGCTGATACAATTATTATCAGTTATGGCATTTACTTTGGATACCATCTTGAATATCTCGGTAAAGCCACGGCCCAGAGCTGGCAGCAATGCATTTTTACGATGTGGGTGGAAGACCTTTTCAGCCCATGTTGTCAGCAGTTATGGTGCTTTTCGTGTGAATAAACCTGGGCTCCCGGCCTAATTATACTCACCAAGGTTGTGAGATTGTTCTATTTTATACATGTATACTTACGAGTGATCCAACTAGTGCATTTTTTGTGCTCAAAAAGGCCTTGAGACACCCCTATTGCCATATTAAAAATTTCGGTGCGCCCACGCTAGCTTCGGTACGCCCATCCATGACGTCACTGGCATCCAGAATCCTTTGCTCATTTTGTACCTTCCCCAAGGCTCCCTTGCGGGGAAGGGCCTGAATGAGGTTACTATTTTGATCATTCGTAGTATACATGTATAAATTAGAACAATCTCACAACCTTGGTATTATATTTCTATTTTATCCATTCTATACATTACGAATGATCAACATGCATGCCTGCCACACTGGTCATAGGTGGAAGGAAGTGAGCCGGTAGTCCCGCAGTTGTTTGCGGGTTCTCGCGCCATGTGTGAAGTTTTAATGGAAGCTTAAATAATTTTGGCCCCAATTACTGACTGCCATATATATATAAAACATGAAACATGTTCACATCAGCACATCTATATCAAACCACTGTAGTTATAATAAAACCGGCACTCCCACCTTATGAGCATGTTGATGATAACGGATGCATGGCATCCTCCTTTATTTACTCTGAACTGCTTTGCCTGGACAGGATGGTTTGGGGTCACGATTGGTTACTTTGTAAGGACATAAATCCTTCATATAAACGTTCTGTCTGAAACGTTTTAGGCGTCCTCCATCCTGCGCTTCCATTATATCAGATATGTCCACTCTCTTAAGTGAAAAGCCCTTGATGTTGCCTGACTTTAAGTCATGAGCATTCGGGTTAAAGGCGATGTTCCTGCCCAGTGACGAGGCTTTCACTTTGTCAAAGCATCAGAGATGAGGGGAGTGACCCAGCTTGAAAATGATTGCTTTGTTGCAGGTTTTGTAAGGTTTAGTTGTTTTGATGAAAAGGTGGTCAGATATTGAAGAATCCATAGATTTCCTTAAGGCGGCGAAGTGTAAAATGTCTGAGAGCTCTGACTGGACACAGCGTTTATCTCTTCATGATCAGAAGTAATTCTGGGAAGCTCCGAAAGAACTATAGGCTGAGGGGCATAATTGAGTGTCTGTTTTTTTTTGGGCCATGAACCAGCACTAGGAGTAAGTGACATTGTGATAATCATCTAAAATCTCATAGTTTCTATCCTGTAGACACGCATGGTTTCTGAACATCGTCTGTATATTCAGCCATCAGTCAGGAATGCTGTCACTATTAATCTATAAGAGTGGCTTTATTCAACGGTTCAAAACGGCCCCCCCCTTTTCGCTGGCGACGTACTGAAGGACCATTGAAGATCCCCACGATGGAGTGAGCTTTTCTAACGTAGGACGTTTATAAAGCATTCCCTTAATGAGATCCGAGAGACTTCGCTTCGTCGTATATGTCGGGTTTATCATGATATAGTGAGATAGCAGACAGGTAGTTTCTAATATTGAATAGTGGAGGTTTTTCTTGAAAGAGAGACGTCAGGAAGTTAGCCACGTCTCCTACAGGCAAATGCGGATCCACCTTGTTTTTCTTGCACCATACGTTGAAAGGCGTCGAGTCTACTAAGTAAAATAATTGGATGTGAACTTCCTTCTTGCTCTCCCCGCCGGAGCAGGCAGGCAGCTTTCTTCTGAAAAAACCTTTGCGTTTGAAGGCGAGCTTGAAGAGGCCACACATCAGTGTAGAGATTAACCTTTGAAGCGACACTCTTTTGTTTCTTCCGTCCACCACAATTTTTGCCTTAAAGGACAGTCTTGGATGGTCTTCCAACAAGCTACCAGTCTTACAAAAAAAACCAAAACCGGACGTGGCCAAAGGGGCTACAATCAGTATCTTACTTGACCTTGATTGCGTAACTTTGTTAGTAACCGTTCGCCAGATTGTTAACGGTGGAAAGGCGTATCCAATCAGGTTCTCCCAACTTTATTGTAAAGCATTCTCCACCCAGCTTTCTTCTCGTCCGCTAGCCACGGTGGCAGTCATGTTGGGAGTTGGTACTTCTTATTGTTGCAAACAGATCTCTATTGGGCCTGTAAAGTCTTTGAAAAATCAGCTTGGCATACACGCTGTGTTGAGATGCCACACCCACAGTTGATCCCGATAAGCAATTCATTTTGGCTGATTTTTCCTCTGGAAAATCTGTCTTCTAGACAGTTGCTAACTCTCGGTAATTTTCCGCCTTGACGGTAGTTGAATGGTACTGGCACCAAGTGAGGTGGCAGATAATCATAATACACATGAGGATACTCTTGTTCATCCTTGGTGGTTGATGTAGCCAACTACAGTGGAATTGTCTTATCTGATTTTCACTGACTTCCCATAAACCATCCGTTTGAATCGCTTAAGAGCGTGATAGACCGCGAGCAACGCTAGTATATTTATATGGAATTCCTTATTATCTTCGACCATACTTCCTTTATTTTGTGGGATCTCTGCAATGCTTCCCAACCTCTCTTCGAAGCATCCGTCGTGGTATAACTCTATGATGTATCTCTTGAACCTCTTTCTTCCCACCATAAGAATTCTTGTGGTGCATAACATCGTAGGTGCTACACGATCTTTGGCTTTAACAACGGAACTAGACGTGTAGATCCGTGGCGTTAGTCTCTGTATTACTCCCGAAGGTGTAACTTGAGCAGTCTCATCACAACCTCAGAAGGGAAGGTCTACTAAGCTTGCAACTGCCTAGCAGCGGAGCCATAGATGAGGCATTAGATAAATTCCACTTCAGAATGAGAAAGATCTATCTCATTCACAGTTTCGTGATTCTCCCTTCTGTAGAAAAACTTTGGTTTTTCTTCAAGGTCCAGAATTGCTCCTAAAACTCCGGCTTCTGACTTGAGATGAGATTAGATTTCTTAGGTTTCCATGAAACCCAGCTCTTTCGCCGTCTTCATAACCAAAGTAAACTGACTTATCAGACTTGATTAGCTTGAAGTTACAAACAACCAATCATCGCGATAGATAAATATTTGGATACCCTCCTTCTCAGATTTATTATTTATTTATCCTTTCTACCACCACCCAGGGTAACTTCTTCAGTATCTATACTGATCTCCAAGAAAGGACCCTGCACAAACATTTACAATACTGTACATTGAAAATAATAAAACACATTAGCATATTATAAAACTATGTATACAAACAGCATTATGTTGGTTTAGGTTATTACACAAACTCTCACAACCCACTCGTATACTTACACCCACGCTTTGTTCACTTAGTGAGCACATGCGTGCAGGCACACACACAAGCACACACACATGACACACACACACCACACACAATGCAAACACATACCAAACACCACCTCAAATCACCACAGACACAACAGCAAATTCACATACATAGCATGTACATACACTGTACTTGCAATGTAAAGCTGCATTTCTACTAAAATACTAAAAATCAATTGACAACCTGAAGTGTATAATTAAACTTAAAGAACGCATTTTAAACATGTTTTAAATTCATGCATCATATTCTGCTGCCGGACATGATTGTTCAAGTTTGTTCCATGGCTAGAGCTCCTCTATAATAGAAGGACCGCTTACCTTGAGTATTGTTCCAAAGAGGGACAAGGGTTTTGGAACTTTGCTACTAGTGCTTTATTATGCATATGCTCAACAAAGAAAACTTGGACTCAATAAGTGGGGCAGAACCATTGAGACACTTAAAGGTAAAGACAAGAATAACAAGATGTTTTTCACCACCTTTTATCACGTTTACAACATACACCAATTAGGGAATGCAATTAGGATCAGCAATAGGAGTTCTGATATCAGCACTAAGCAATAGTCTAGCAAGTCTATTCTGAAGTATTTGAAAGAATTAGATAATTAGCATTACAACAATTGCCATATACAGCACTAAAATAATCAAAGTGTGGAATTACAAGTGAATCGGCAGCATATTCAGGCTTCTTTGGAGCAGATAATACTTAACTCTCTCTACGAATCAATAATGCCAATGCATTTGGAAACTTATTTGATATACAAGTTACATGATATTCCAATTAATTGTTGGTGCAAAAAACACACCCAAATATCTTAATGAATTAACTATCTCAATAACATTATCCTGCATATGAAAGAAGATATCATCAAATTTGCCAGAATATATTGACCCAAAACTCATTAATTTAGTTTTTTTAATATTGAGAGTAAGATTGGTTTTCAATGGAACCATTTCCCAATCTCTCATATTTTTGTTTACAAATCACGCTGAGAATGAAGTGGGGGTCTATGAAGTGCATAAAAGCGTGGTATCAATCTGCATACATCACATTTACGGATACTTATTGGGTAATGAGTTGACGTATATTATGAACAACAAGTGCCCTAAAATTGACCCTTGAGGGAATGCTATATTGATGCACTTTAAAAATCATTACAAGAAGAATATTACATTAACTCTTTGTGCCCTGTACTTAAATACATGCAAACCAATTCAATGTGTGATTTCTTATACCGTAGTCATACAACTTAACTTAAGAGAATTTTGTGATTAACAGTGTCAAATGCTTTCTTAATCTAGAGAAAAGAGCAGCAGTTGTTTACCACATTCATGTTTTGGAGAATATATTTGAAAACATCAAGAAGAGTAGAATTAGTTGAATGGTTACGTCTAAAACCTCAGACTGAGATGGATTTAAAATATTCACATAGTTTAATAATTCATACACATGCATCATGTAAGCTCTTCAATTATCTTAGAGGATTATTTTAAAACAGATATTTGGCCTCTAGTTACCAACACAGATTTACAACCATCCTTAAAAAGGGGGAACTTTTGCAAGTTTCCACTCTGAAGGAATGTGGAAAGTAATAACGACAAATTACATATATACGCAAGTGAGTGCAAGATTTTGAGCCAGCATTTAATAAATTAACATTGAAATTTCAAGAGGTTCTGCCACTGTCTTCACTATCTTGTAAAGGTAAGGGGAGCAGTAGAAAGTCCGAATGGAAGAGCTCGAAATTGGTAAGACTGGTTGTCTAAACTGAAGCGAAGCCATCTTTTATGAGGAAAACTGAAACATGAAGGTAGGCCGTCTTTAAATCCAATGTCGCACCAAACCACCCTTCTTTAACTCTTTGATGCAGCTGAGAGAGTTACCATTCTAAAAAGCCTCGGACAATATATTGTTCAGAGTGCGTAGATTAATGATCGTCCTGAGGTCTCCGTTTTCTTCGATGTAGGCAGAAAAACGAATAGAACCATTCCATATACTTTCTTATTGGAAAAATGAAGCATTTTCCCTAACAATTCCTTCACGTCGTTTTTCAAAATCCTAGCCCTTTAAGTTTCTTCTGCATAGGCGTAGAGTAAAAACCGACTTTCATCGGCGGACGAGCAGTAAACTCTGCAAATGTAATCTTCCGAAGTTGTTTGAAGAACCCACAGATCCGAGATTAAGCGACCGCCACGCCAGGAGGAATAACTTTAGATGCCCCTCCACTGGCGTCAAAGGTAGGTAGGAGTCAAGTGTATCTTCTTCTCCTACCCTCGCCATGTCTGGCGCCTCACGTCTGGAGTAGGCAAGAATAAACCTGGCTGTAATGTCTAGAGCCTATTGCAGTTGGATTTGCTGTCCTTAGAGTCGTAGCCCGACTTCCGAAAGGAACCTCTGTTCCTTATGTAGGAAGGAGAATAACTAGGAGCGGAAGTCCTCTGCGAAAGCCATAATCGTAAGGGCTGTATCTATACGGTTTAAATCTGGAAGAACATCTGGTCTTGTAGACTTTGGCGATGACTTGCTCAGAGCTTAACACTCATTCTTCTTCCTGAGAGGTAAACTAGACCACTGTCTTCACAAAAAGATCTTTACTCTAGGAGCATTCAGGAGAATTTCTTTGGCTGTATAAATTCAAGAGTCAACTGCCATTCTCCTTCTCAGAGCCACTCTTGGTAAGCAATCTTTGTAAAAAAGGCTCAGTAGAAACTTGATGAAGATCTCTCACAGTATAAAGGCATCTTCTCAATGGCTTCATTAGACAGCTTTACATTAGGCTCCAATAAAGCATTAATACGGATGCTAAGAACAACAAGGCTACAATCGAAGTTCAGATACAATTACGGGCAATCTGTTCCAAAAGTTTGAAGTCAACATACTTGCCACTCATGTCCAAGACATCATTTATGGACAGGTTCCTTATGTATCTTAGAAGAACCGCCTTCGACACCGGCTGGTGGGCATGGTCTTGGCTTGCATAAGGTTTCTCATCAGCCTTCATCTTATCCCAGCATGGTCTGGGAAACAGAGGAGAGGAGAACGAATTCAAAATCTTACTCCACTGTGGGGAACGACTCAAGAATCCATCTGAGAAGGGAGTCTTCTTCTGATAGTCAGTCCAAAGAGAATTATGAAATTATCAAAAGTCTGTCTTAAATTGGCTGGAACAGGAATGATAGGTTTCACCCACACCTACTTCTTACAAGGCTTAGCACTAGACCAAGGTCTGAAGACTAGAGTCTGAGAAATAGCAGAATCACAGTTCAAACCGATGAACAAAACGGCCGAAAAAAAGGGAGCACAGCCCCACGCCCAACATTGGGTGATAGGTACTGTAGGTCTTCGAAATCTCTCATCAGGAAAGAGTCAACATCGAATTAAGGACTCCATAAATCTGGGAATTCTCTTTCAATTTCGTATCTTCAATCAAATCAGAGCCTCTTAACCCAGCTATCACCAGTGCTCTAGATAGTCATAGAGAGATTATCAAAAAAATCGTGCACTTTGTGATAGAAATGTAACATTGGCACCACTTAATATGGGACCATAACTCAAAAAACCATTCAAAACGGGACACCAGATGGATTGCGACTGTGCGGACCATGGCGGTCATTTTTCAAAAGTCTCATATTTCGTTAATAACACCGATACGAATTTGATTTTTTGGGTCTATACCTATGTTTTCAAGGTCAAGGAATCCAAATATGACATAATATTTTAAATATATTGTGTCCGCCATTTTGTGTTCCAATATGGCGCCAACTGCCACCAACATTGACTATCTCTTTATAACTTATTTGAAATAATAGATATTGATTGATTTTTGTGTCTATACCTGTGTTTTAATAGTCAAAGAATCTAAATATACTATTACGTTTGATATCTGGTGTCAGCCATGTTGTTCGAATTGGCCGCCCACATTTACACTATAATTCTCTTTGTTCAAAATATTGATACGGACTTGCTTTTGTGTCGGTACTTATGTTATTAATCCAAAAATCCCATGCCAGTGGTGGTAAGGTAAGTATGTACTTTCAACGTTTTCCACTATTATATACATTTAGCTTAGATAGTGTTGCATGTATAGTGTAGTATGTAGTGTACAACAATAATATTGCACATTAAAAAGACATTAACAATAACAAGATATTCACATAAAATGAGTACCAAAATTGAGGACCTACTGTCGAAGGAGGACCCACAGATGATGTCGAAAGGTCTTCCCATATTGAGAGGTTAGGTCAGTCTGGTTAGTAGTGATCATGTATCACAGTGGGAGTCCTGAAAGTAGCACTAATCGTGAAAGGCGGAGGCTATTTACTCAGAAACGGTAGAGGATTGAAACATCCCAACAACACAAGACGCATAGCCCACATCTGTTGCGAGGTAGGGTAGGTGTCAGGTCATATAGGGGTCAAGCAATAATGAAGCAACAAGAGTAACCAAGTCCGCAGACTTGGTGTTGGGCTTGGGAAGCATCCAATGCGCAGTGAAGAGGACACTCAATCTTAGCCAAAATGTGTTGGAACATGATGCTTCTTTTTGCCCCGATTATTGGCCGGATTTCTCTAAAGAGATATCTAGGAAATCATGTCAACTTGGGTTGGGAGGCTTGGAGCATTTCTCCATGCCACCCCTCCCTATCCCCACCAATTAATGTTGGGTTATTGTAGGGTGGCCAAGAACAAAAAATTTCAGGATTCAAAATTCTCCAGGGGGGGAATTTTGAAGTCGGCCTATAAAAGTGTTCCAACACCTTTGGCGGAGATTGTGGATGAATCTTCAACCTGCTGGTGAAGCATGTCGCACAATCATCAAGTGTGGATTGTACCGAAAGGATGACGCGGACAGTTTACTATACTTGGTCTGGTCTGAAGTATGAAGTGACGGACGCGGCGGTTATACACAGTGCCGTCTTTCAGTTGTAGTGCGCTTGAGCTTTGCTTACGCGCGCGCTGAAAAGTTGTTTGGTACAATGTATCGCCGCGTCGCTACTTCAACTTCGAGCTTGGAAGCAGAGTTATACATGTAGAGACAGGCTTGAGGTGCACAAACTGTGCAAGTGGGTGGGACGTGCCATGAACATTGGATATTCCACAAACATAAATTTAATGTTCACATGTGTGATGTTAAAGGTATAGAGTATTAGAAGTGTACATGCATACAAGATAAATGTCATATTGCATAACTACGAGTAAAATCTCCTACCTCGGTTTTAGAATCAAGTACTATCAGGAAATAGTATTAACTTTATACTTAATTTTGGACGATTGAAGTATGTGTTTTAACTGTAAATAAATATTTTAATTATGGGGGCCATTTGTTATTTTTAATGTAATTTAAATATATGTTACCATTCAGATTCTCTTTTTATACATAATTCTAGGTTCTATTATTAAGCTAGGCTACAGTGCCAAAACTGACAGGAGTAAAATATCCTACCTCGGTTTGAAAAGAAATACATTCGGAAATAATAATAAAATAAAATAATAATATGCAGGCACTTATAAAGCGTTCTGACACAAACGGTATCACAGCGCTGTAAAATTACTATTATTATTACGCTGCAGTTAGGAAATCGTCACAATCATGTCGCTTCATCTGGGTGGCCGCTCAAAGACATGCCGTACAAGCTGCACATGCCTATCAGCATCTTAGATTGTAATATCCCCCATACCGCTCCCATATTTCCTTGGTCGACGAAGCCCAAAAAGTGAGGTAAGTGCCTTGGCCATGCAAAACACATTGGCAGCAGCGGGGTTCGAACCCACAACCTTTGGATCATGAGTCGGGCGTCATATCCACTACCCCATTGCCCCTCACTTTATATTTAATTTTGTACGATTGAAGTACAGGCTGTCCCAAAAATGTTAACACTCGGAACACAGGCATTGTGTAAATACTTAAGTACGCATGGGTCTTTGTTTGGTAGATGTCTTTAAATCTAACTAAATATAGCTTTTATTGCCATTTATTGTCATTTCATGCGATATGTAGAAAAAGATACGCTTCGTCAAAAAGGAGAGTGCAAAATTCGGATTGGTCTGATTTTGACAGTGGTACCTTTGTAAGATTGTGTTAAAAATGATTTTGTAACATACTTCAATATTGGGTTATTGATTGTGTTATTGATTGGTAAATGCAGATTTTGAAAGATATTGGTATCCATTTGGAAACTTCATTATTGTCATAAAGGTGTGATTAGTGTCTTTATGATCAGATACTTGTATTTTTTTTCCCCAAAACATGTTTTATTAACCAATTCAGGGGGGGGGGTTTTTTTTCAGTCTCACTTTATTAGCAGAGGAGCCCTATCAAATCGCTCAAAATTACCCAGATATGGTAAACCAAACCAAATTAAAACCAAACAACCAGACACTTCTGCTATTGGATTCCCAAGAACATCTATGTTCTATAGGCAGAAATAAACAACAAAACACGAAGTAAACAAAAGAAGGAGAAAACTTTTGATAATAAGCCTACGTGGACTAATAAAGCAGGCAGAATTGGAATAAAGACACCAGTGGCAGGCCCATACAGATCAAGAACGAGACAAGCAAGAATCAAGCCAACGTTTCTCTTTTTAGAAGAGCAGTTGTGGAAATCCAACGATGAACGTTTGGTAAAGCACGGTGACAGGAATTCGAGGGCTTTCTTAAATAGAAAAACACGCAAAATCTGTTTGTTTTCTTTTTAAGATGGAAAGAAGAGTTGTATGAAGCCAAGTGTATTCATGGTGCATAATGCATTTCAAGTGTCCTAGGCAGAAAACGGACCAAGTTGATTTTGCCCTCTCACAATTGATGAAGATATCTTTTGTTAGTACATATGGATGGAATGAATATCAATGTCATATAAAGCTTATTTTATTGGCTTTAAAGGGAGACCAAACCAGACCAATACGTACTTTTCTTTTTATAAAAATGTAGTCGTTCCGACTGGTTCAAACATTTTTGGGACAAGCCTGGTATGTGGTTTTAAACGGTGTAAACTACAATATTTTAACTATGGCGGAGCCATTTGTTATTTTAATGTAACTTTAAATATATTTTACCATTCAGATTTTGTTTAGACATAATCTATTTTTATATTAAGCTTAGACCTACCACGGTTGCTAAAACCTCAGAAAGTAAAATCTCCTACCTCGGTTTCAAAGAAGTACTATTCAGGAATGAAATATATTACTTTATCATTTAATTTTGAGATTGAAGTACGGTTTTAAACTGTGTAATAAAATATTTTAACTATGGCGGGGCCCTTTGGATTCTAAGAACTTTAAAATATTTTTATCTACCATTATACCACTTGCCAAAGATAGATGGGCATGGAGAAATCTGTAATAGCCAGCCGAAGATGATGATGATGATGATGATGATGATGATAATATACCATTCAGATCTCTGTTTAGACAAATTCTATGGTTATATTAAGCTTAGGCCCACCAGTTTGCCTAAACCTGAAGCACTGGTAAAATCTCATACCTCGTTTTAAAAACTAAATTAAAAGAAAGACGGGCCATGGACGGCACATGCTTTTAGTCTGAAATGATCTCAATCAAGAAAAAGAAAGGTCCAGAAATTTTTTCCCAAGGCTATGGAAATTAAATTGAAGTAATTTTGGGGATAATTCTATCTTGCATGACCTGATAATGTCGTATTTCCAATATTGTGAAATACATAACGTTTTTGGGAAGTCGTCTTGTCTTAGACCACCTTACAAAAGTTGATTGTGGAATAAGATTACATGTGCGTAGGAATCATGTGCGTAAACTAACAGTTAAATACATCCGCTATCACGTGCATCAGCCCGGCCGGGCAGCGGAGGCCGGCGACTCCCATCGCCGAGAACCATTCTCTGGGGACACATTATATAGAGCTAGCCATGGCAAGAAAGTCGGTTGTCCAAAAATAGCGTATGTCGCATTCGCGAAATTGTTAATGTGCATGCTAATCTTCTCAGATCTTTGT
>JAMKCH010031979.1:0-29353 GCA_023653785.1 Ophioderma brevispina | reverse complement strand
GAAAATTTGACTAACCATTGCTAGTTGAAGAGCTGTCGTGAATTTGCAAGGTGTGATTTTTGAGGATGTGACAACTTACTTATTAATTGAATAAAAGTAATTTTGGCATTTTCTGATTATTTTAAGTCTAATGAAAGACTAATTGTGAAGTTGTAACTTGCAAATGATAGCGAGCTCTTCATGTATGATCTGTCGACTAACCCTTTAACCTAGATATGATTTGTGCTTTGTAGTGGATCCATGTAGTCCAAATCCATGCATGAATTCAGGCAGCTGTATTGTAACCGGATCATCGTATACCTGTGTCTGTACCCAGCCCTATGTTGGCTCTCATTGTGAACGCAGTGGTAAGTTGCTTGCAAGGTTGCAAAAATTCATCTTTAAAGGAACATTGATGACCGTGAAACAAGATGTCGTAAATGATAGGCTAGGCCTATGTTGTATCTGTTGTAGAAAGTAATACTTGAAAAATCGTTGTGATCATGTCTGTGTATCTGAAATCTCTTGTGCATGTTATCACAAGAACAATAAATGCTAGGATCATGAAACCTGTTTGGTGGAAGACCCCATAGAGTTCTATGTCAAGTTCAATGGATAATGACCTTTTACCTCAATTGCAGGCAAAGGGGTCAAATTAACAATTGGATTCTTGAACTCGTATCTCAAGAACAAAAGAAGGATTGCTGGGATCATGAAACTTGTTTTAGTAGAGATCTACATGAGTTTGATGCGTGAATGAGCTTTGACCTCATTTCCAGGCGTCAGGGTCAATTTTGAACAATTGCTCCTAATCAAGGATTAGGTTGTTAGTGATGTATTTTTTTGTGTTATGTATATCCTAGTATTGAGTGATGAATAGCCTAGGCTCTGTTGTCCAATGAAAGTGTGAACAGCTATTTTAACATGTTAACTATTTACCCTAATTTGAAATTATTTTGCTAAAAACCTTTTTATGGTCCGGTTTGTACAATTAAAAAAGACCATTATTTAAAGGGGCTGTTCCGATTATGTGTATCTGTGTTCTCTACTTGACAGTTGAGACAGCAGGTCACGATGGCATGCTTTATTTCTTTTTCACATGAAAACAATGGTGCCGCGCTGACCTCTTCAGGTGGTAGGAAACGTTTGACACAACTTCGTTTTTGGGGCTCGTAAATACGTTCGTTTCATTTTACAAATATTGCAGACAAGAAAGTGTTTTAAAAGTCTACTTCATACCTCAGATGGTTATAATTATAATATAATGATATTTTGGGGTTTGAAAAACAAGGATGAAAAGTGGAAACAAAATAGCTCTGTTTTCAATAATGGGGGGTCTTGACAAATTCAGGACCCACATCATTTTAAAGTTGACCAAATCATTAAAGGGACATCTATCTGGTAAAAAAAGTCTGTGCACGTGAAACTGTATCTGTTTTGAGAACGCGAAGACCACGGTTAGTTCATAGATATCATGAATTCCCCTATACTTAACATGGCGAAAAAACATCACTGATTTCCACCGTTTTATGTGGGGGATCAAACATAAGAGCAAGGACGCGTTGTCTTTGTGTTTGTTGCAAATATCCTTAGTCTGACCTCGTACACAATTTTCTACGGTTATCAATTGTGTCACTGTGACCTCAGGACCGACTGACTGATACGAGAAGACTGGCACTTGCACATACTCCATCAAGTAACTGTGGGAAAAAAACTTTGCGGTTTTGATGGTGGGTAGCACGCAATATTGCAATGTTGCAAAGCCCTATCAATACAGTGCTAATATCGATAGTTAACCACTAAAATAACAGCGTTTTTGGTTATTCTTGGGAATGAAATGGATGGAGGGCTCAAATTTCAGGACGACAATGAGAAAAATACGGCCTTTCATCTGATATCAAAATCGATACTAACTCCGGGTAAATCAGGGGCGGTGCCCAAAGGCGTCAGAACACGCCACCCTTTAAGGGTCAATGGTATAACTTGTTTCATGGTTATCAATGCCTTTTAACACATGATTAGACTGCATCCTCATTTGGAAGTGCTCACATATTTCATTGTAAGTGTTTGGTCAAGTCTACCATTACTATTTTGACTGGTTCATACTACTTTGTTCTGAACTATGATACAAATAATCCCTACACAAAGCCTGTGGAATACAGTATGCATTTCAAAAGGTCTGAACTGGTAGCTGTGGAGTTACACAACCTCAACTCTGAATGTAGGGTTTATGAATAGGATTTTGGGTATGAATGGTTGTTTAATTATAAGGGCTTCAGGCTAAGTATAAACAACATTCACACCCAAATTCATGAACCCTGTTCTGATTTACTAGGATATAAAAACAATTACTAAAATACCATACCAAAATTCAGCTACAAATTACTGATTTCAGACCCCTTTTTGCATTCGTCACACTTGCCTTGTGTGTTAGGTTGTCTATGCTTTACCACATGACCCATCTTGACCAATCATTTGCGCCATTACATACTTGTTATGAGGTAAAAATGAACATTGGTTCTTGAACTGCCATGCAAAATGGGGTGCATGTTTGCTTGTCCATGTTGGATGCAGAACAAATATAGCAAATACCAAATTATACCTGCTAAAGAGAAAGGCTACTGTCTGGTTTTTAGCAATATTTGAGTTGTAAGACCAATATATAAGTTTGGACCCTTGGAACTTTAATTGACACCTTTATTTTATGTTTGTGAAAGTATCGGTAGAAATGCTTAAAGGTGCAACGAGAGATTTCACATATCAGGTGTCCCTAAAAAATTGAAAGTACTGATTTTTGCACTGATGTAAAGCTTTCCATCAAAAACATCCCCATCTGAAAGGATTAAGCTGAGAAATGCTGCTTTGGAACAAAAATTGTGAATTTTTTAATTTCGTATAGGAGCAAATACGATATTCAGCCTATGTTTTATATTGAAATATAAGCAAATCATAATCACCTTTTTTCTCTCTTTTAAGACACTTCTGTAGCCAAATACAAGGTAAGAAAGCTTATGAGTGTATAGTCTATATAACATTGCTATTATGACACAAAATTTGGGTGCCTCAAAATCTCTCGTTGCACCTTTAAAAGGGAGAAATCTGTTTGTTTTAGCCAGCAGAATGATAATGCATTGTGCAGCATTGGTGTTATAGTATTTTATGTGCCATAGATATTAGTTCCATCAAGTGTTGGAGTGGTAGGTCCACATAGTTAATCGGTAAAGATTGAGTTAGGGTGGTAACCCCTGATTGTCCTAAGCCGTTCTGGTCAGTTTCGAGGGATACCCCTAGTAGAGTGGTTAACCGCTGTTGGGTATACCTCTGAGGTCTCGGTCCTCTAAATTGTAATAAAAAATAAATAAAAAAGCAGAGATTCAGGAAAGATTTAAGGAAAGTATGTGAGCCTTCTTCATATTTGTTTCAGCATATTCTGCATAGAGAAATTGTCATAGTTTGAATTAAATTTTGGACAAATTTGCCAGCAGATATTGTGTAAAATGTGAAAATTTTGAAAGCATTATCCTTGACCCTGTATGTAAAAGATTCCGATTGTTTGTTTGCACAATACCATCTAATTCCATTGTTTGCTGCAAAATTTCCATTTGGAGGTACTTCTTAGAGAATGGACACTAAGGGAGGGGTCATTATTTACGCCAGGGTGGGGGATAGAGGATTTGAGGGGAAATGGGGAAATGGGGAAATCAGCATGATCAAGGGGTGGTGTGAAATTTTTGAACTGAAGCGAGGGAGGAACTAGTCCTAGTAACTAGGACATTCGAATCCATTTATCATTAGCACTGGGCATTATCGAACAGCTGATTCTCATGTCCTAGTTCGTTATACTAAAGTGACATACGGTATTTAAGGAACACAAACTTTGCAAGGTTACAGAGACCAAAATACCGCCAATATGCACTCAACATGCATTCATGTGAATTCTTGCAATGCTTACATTACTGTACATACCATTTGTTTTGCAATTTGATATCACAAAGTGTTAATTCGAGAAGAAATAGGAGGGAACTATTTCTCGGCCAAAAGAGTTGAAGTCCAGAATGAAACCGGAAATATGAAATTACGAGGTTAAAGGTCGTACACACGGTAAACAAAACACACCACCGATGAACAAAATCCGTTTCCAACACATATTCAGACGCTGCCGGCCAAGCCCATACAAAAAAAAGTAACTAATTTAGGCGGTTATATGTGGGTAAGTAGTTTGCGTGCCTAAACCTATAATAAAAACAACAACAACAATGCGACCTCGTCCTTGTCCGTTATTCATTCAGCATTAATTTTTAGATTCTCGTAACAGTGGCTTCTGAAAAGTGAGTAGAGAGGGCAGTTTTTAATTTTTTTTTTTACTTTCACCGAAAATTGATATTACCAGCCACCGACTTTCAGGACTGAAAAAAAAATTGGCCTTATCCCAAAAAGTGAGGAGGGAGAGCTATAAGAATCGGATAATTTTTTAATCGGCTCAACAATTCAGAAATAACCCTTTTTGTATTAAAACAATGGCGATGGCTAAATTTGTGATTTCTTGGATACCATCGTCTGACTAGTCCATGAAATCAATGATGAAATACGGCCACACACGTCGATCGTGTGAGCAAAGAGTGGACAGGTGCACACAACAGACCTTGGTACATTCTAGAGCAATTTACACAAACACGCACACCAAAAAAAACAGGCAAGAAAACCCTTCGTAAAAACGGCATTTAAGTCAATTTATGTTACAAGAAGGAGGCGCCCGCGCCCGGACGAGAATTGGCTAGAGATCTCCGCAGAGGGTTGTGGGCTTAGCACATCTTTGTCAAGGAAATATAGAATCCCGGCACAAAAAACACCGAATGCGTAGTTCGCCAGTGGCGTGCCTTACAATCACGTGAGTCCTTGCGATTACTGTCAACGATACGGTCTGTGAAGGTAATATGATAGACCTCCACAAAAATTTTAATTTTTTCCGAAATAGGTAAGTGAAAATTGACATCAATAATCTCATATGAATCACAAGATACACATGCTTCCATGGACGTACTTGAGGGTGAGTAAAATAAAGTTAAAGATAAGTTATCCTTCTGCAAAGTTGAACTTCGTTGAGTTCAGGGAAAATGGCCAGGCCATTGAAGTCAACGTGCTGTAACTCAGTACCTTAAGTACTGGGTTACATGTTACTGTAACTAGGGAGGAACGCGAACATTTTTGCCGAAAAAAGTTGAAATCCTCCATCCCCCCGGCATAAATAATGACCGCTCCCTAATTAGGTCAAATAGAGTACAGCACATCAGTGTTACCAACAGAAATTTCACTTATTTCACCTAATTTCTAGTATTTGTTCTCTTTCTTTTCAGATCCATGTGCCTCTGCCCCCTGCTTAAACAATGCCACCTGTTTTCGGAGTTGGAAAAATGAGCAGATCATATGTCAGTGTGCTGACGGCTATACAGGAACGTATTGCCAAGACATCATTAAGTTTATTTATTTACTGAAATAAATTTACTGTACTTAGTTAAATAGTCCAACCATGCAATACAGATTGCTTTCACCAAATAAATTACACTACTCATATCTACTGAATGATAAATATTCACATTTCATTGTATATTGGCCATTGGGTTATTCCATTCTAATTCCTGCACGACCTCTGTAGGTTTGGTAGAAGCTTCACAGGTGTGATTTATGGATTTTAAATGGATAGGAATAGTCCAGTTGATAACTGCATTTGAAATATACCACCCCTACTGTGGAAATCCGCATCCCGTAGCCAGGAATTTATTTGGGTGTGGGGTGCGGATTTGCCAGAAGTGAAACATTTCTCGCTGTAACCGAACATGTATTGTATCGACAAACAATTTTTTCGGCTCGCTCGCTGGCGCTCCCGGTTGCCCAAATTTTTTGTAAAAAAAACTTCTACATTACAAAGCATACTTCAACATGAAAACCCCCACCCCCCCGGCTACGCGGCCCTGAATATCCTAATTAAAAGTCCCTCCACATAATGGTATAGCTTTTCAATTGGACTAAACACATTGGATAAATTCAATTGAATATACTCCCCTCATTGTGGAAGATTTAGTTAGTCGTCTACCGAAGTATGTATGTATTTGAAATGGAAAACCCATTGTTTTATACTTCTTTAATATCGTCTTTCATTTAACATCTTCATTTTCCGTTAACTTTTGTTTATATCTCGACTCATGTTCAAAATGGAGGCACCATGCACACTGGTCGCAGCAACACTTGGTTGTGCATATGTAATGAGGCTTACACAGGGGGAATATCTTGCACAGGTAATTTTTATAAAGGGTTGTTGTTTTGATAAAAAAACAGATAGGCCTCAACTACTGGGATAGATACAGTAGAAAACTGTGCAACAACTGAATTGCACACAGCCTCAGCACACATGTGTTCTGGCATGCTAGTAACCGACTACCCAATTGGTTCTGTTTTTGAGCTTAGGTATGAAGGAGTAATTGTAAATTACTAGGTCAGAATTGGATTAAAGATTACCTTGAATTATAATAAACCTTTTTAAAAAAAAAAAAAAAAAATGGTGTTATTTTGGGAGCCGCTACTCTCTTTATGAGAAATTGAAATCATCCTATAAGCCCATTTATTTTCGGCGTGGAAGACCTCAGTTTCCACATCCTAATTCTTCCACATAAAATAATGACATTGCTTTGTGGTTTCATTTTGATGTAAAGAGGGGGTAGCAGTTCCCAAAAATCATACCTTTTATTCTCTAAATGTTCCTTTCATTTGTTTAGACCTATTAACCACTACTATTGCTACTACTGAACCAACTTCTGCATGCCAACCACACAACCAGTTACAGGTAAGTTATTTTCTTTAGGCTAAGTTGGACTTACTGGGGAGATTGTGTCCAATGGTAACTTCAAAACGTGGTTTCACCATAGAATTAATATAATGCATATTACAACTTCTTAGCGTATCCACAAGTCATTGGTATTGCTTGTTGGTTGTGTCAGGATTTATTTCAACTGAGTAAGCTGATCCGGGGCCACGTGTATCCTGATACAGATACTCCTATTAGTGGCCTTGCTTTTGGGACTGGGGGTGGATTTGAGGAACAGTCGGGGGTTGTATAAACCCTATCCCTACTCTTATTTGACAACACGACGTGATGTACATTACAGTTGTGACTCTCTGTACACAGACCGCTGCTTAAAACTTCCCATCCGAAGACGGGAAGCTTTCCATTATTTCAATTTGTCCAATTTCAGTTGAACCATGGAGGAGACCATATTCTGTATTTAGTCAAAAGCTTGTATACAGATTAAATTCAGATTGAGCACCCCAAATAAATCCATCAAGTGAACCCCCCGGATTCGAACCCGGGATGTTTTGGTACTTTGCGCCACAAAGGCACTCACCCTAACCAATAGGCCACGCTCTCCCATCTTACAACTGATAAGTGTATTAACTTATCCCCATTTAATGTCCAAATATGCCACTAATAAAACAAAAAAAAAAAATAATGGAAGCCCGAGCAATGGTTCTCTCCAGATAATTAAACACACTGATTGGTAGCTGGAATTAATTCCTGATAGGACAACATTTTTTGAAAGACTTATAATACGCTTTCAGCTGTATAGTCAGAGCTGGAAGAAGGCGAACAATTATTGCGCATCTGATTACTTTTGACAGTGCGAACTAAGGCCAAAACAAATTGGATTGTGTCTCAAAGTCTTGAAGCGCGGTTTTGTGAAAATTTCGCCGAAAATTGAAAAAAAGTTATGCGGAACTTTTATTTTTTTTATTTTTTTTTTTCAAAAAAAAGGTGCATGAGCTCCGAATTTTTTGTTGAAACGCTGAATTGTGAAATTGAAAATGCACGGCACATGGTCTCGCAGGGCATCTGCGACTCTCTTCTCGGGGGCGGTGAACTGACTATTTTATATTTTACGTTGACATGAGTGCAAGAACGAGACTTACTTGGGTGCACCATCTGTGAAGTGAGAACACTCCACACCACCTAAAGAAATGGCAATAATTTCCGTAGTGTCAGGCTCGAACGGGTGGAAACTGGCACTAAAGTTGCTGTTTCCTTTGCAATATCGCAAACCCAAATGGAAGACCCCATACATTACTAACATATTAAGTTTTATCGATTGGCATCCATTGATTAATATGATTCCTTGCAAATCTTGCCGCTTCAGTTTAAAATCGCGCATTCAACACCGGTATATTTACGTGTATTTTCAATGCGTCACTTATTATCTACTGGTGTGCGGGTCATATGTCAATTGCAGGCAACGTCGCGTATATACATTTGCTTTCGGAAAGTAACGATGGACACAGTTGTTCTAAAGTTAAAGTTGAACTGCACTATACCCAAATGGATCCTCCACAAAACGATAGAACAAAACGTCTTAAAGATATCTTGCAATTGAAATCTTGTTTGGGGAAAATCCATGTGTGATCTGAGGCGGAAATCGCTGATTTTGATACTGACATGACTGCAGACTTCGATACATGGTCAGATGTACAAAACGCACAGGTGAAAGTGAGTCAGTGGGTGCATGCACATTGAGTTAAAATTAAAAAAAAAATAAAAAGTTTAAATATAATGACATAATCTTTCGAGGACATCCTCTAGATTTTTGGTAAAAAACTATGTTGTTTTTTTGGCCTAATGTCAGAGGTGAATGATAAGCTGTGAACAGTTGAAGGTTATTAAAACATAAAGTTTTACTTATGTACATTATTTTGTCGGTGAGCTGAAAAGCACCCCAAGTAGGGCAATTATTTTGTCTCGCCTGAACTTGTTCGGCAGAGACTTAGTAATCACTTTTTCTGTCCGTCTGTCTGTCGTCTGTCTGTCCTGTCTTTCTGTCCCCGTCCTGTCTCGTCCGTCCGTCTGTCGTCTGATGGTGTCCTCCGCGTCGTCCGTGCTCACTGCTTGTGTACAATTATCTGAGTTCCGTAGGGCTATGATTATTTCACTTGTGGAAAGAAGCGGGTCCACAATTTCTCGCCTGCTTAGTTTTTGGCGTAAAATATGCTAATTAAGTATCTAATTTGATAATTAACGAAAATTTCCCGCAATGCTTGTGTACAAGTTTTCTGGAGTTTCTCCGTAAGGCATAATGATGTAACTACTTGGTGGAAGAGAGCAGGGCAGGCTGGAGATTCCCGAACTGATTAGATTTCGTACGTTGATGTATTATGTATGCAAATGAACTAAATTAATATGCAAAATGCAGCGTAATTGGGTAATATTGCAAACGGTACATTTGATCGGAAATTCCTTCACTGCATGAAAGCCTTTATTGGTGCGCATCTTTTTCGCTATTTGAAAGTGTGTTACTAACATGCGGCTTAGGTATTGCAAATGAGCTAGTAAATATGCAGATGTTACTGTAATCTCGAACCGTACATCGGATAGGCAAAATTTCCTTCGCTGCTGAAAAATACTATGCCATGAATCTTTTGGGTGAATCATAATTGGGTTCAAAGTGGCATTTTGGGTGTTTTTTTTTTTTTTTTTTTTTTAATCTAATTTGCAAATTTAAGAAAAGCTTGTGTATAAAAGTTATCTAGAGCTTTCCGTAAGTGCTATATAATGATGTAATTGGGGTAAGGAAGCAGGGTTTGAAGAGTTCTCGACCGATTAATTTTTGGGCATATTTTGGGTTAATTAGGTATGCAAATGAACTAATTATAGGCAGAAAATCTGATGATTGCTGTATTTTTGAAACGGTACATCAGATAATCAAAATTCCTCACGCATGAAATCCTGTATTGGTGCGCATCTTTTTTTGCCATATTTGAAGTATTTGCTATTTGGCTGCTTAGTATGCAAAGAGCTAAGTTAAAATATGCATAATGTGTACACGTACCGCTGAAACGGTACATCGGATAGCCAACATTCCTTTGCTACTGAAATACTATCTTCCATAACAGCTTTTGTGTGAATCAGAGTTATGTCAAAGTGCATGTTTGCCAATTAAAGGGCCATTTTGTGATGCTATTGATCTAATGAATGTGCGTAATTGCTCTATCGCTGAAACGGTCATTGGATATTCAAATTCCTGTGTACCAATTGGCAGGTGGGGGTGAGAGGGAGTAGGGTGTTGTGGAAGGAGAGGGGGTTTGGGGAGGGGTGTTTTGGGGAGGGGTGTTTGGGCAGGGGGTGTTTGGGAGGGGTGTTGAGGGAAGGGGTAATTGGGAGTGGTGGGTGTTGCGTTGGGGAGTTTTGTGTTGGCGTTGGGAGTGGGTGTTTCTTTGGGGAGTTGGGTGTTGCAAAAGGGGCCGTTTGGGGATGGGGGTGGTTTCAGGGTGTTTGTGGAGGTGTAGGGGGAGTGGGTGGTGCAGGTGGTGTTTTGGGGGAGAGGTGGTGGGGCAGGGTGTTTGGGCGGGTGTGGGTGTTGCATGGTGTTGGAGGTCGGGTCTTGGGTTGTTTTTTGTTGGTTAGTTGCGATGTTGGAGAGGGTGGGGTGTTTGGGAGGGGGTTTGGGCGTGTTTGGGGATGGGGTGTTGCACGGTGTTGGGGTGGGGTGTTTGGGTTGGTTTGTTGGGTTTTTTGTTATTTTATTGATTTTTTAGTTTTTTTGGGGTGGGGTGAGGTGTTGCGGCGTGTTTGGATGAGGTGTTGCGGCGTGTGGGAGGGGGTGGTTGTTGCGCGGGGTGTTTTGGGAGGAAGGTTGAGGTGTTGGGGGAAGGGTGTTGCGGTGTGTTGGGGGGAGTGGGAGTTGCGGGGTGTTGTGGGAGGGGGTTGTTACGGGTGTGGGGGTGTTTACGTGGTGTTGGTGGGAGGGGTGGGGTGTTGCGGGGTGTTGGGTTGTTGCGGGTGTTGGGGATGGGGTGGGTGTTGTGGGTGTTGGGGAGGGGGTGGGTGTTGCGGGGTGTTGGGGGAGGGGGTGGGGTGTTTTGCGGGTGTTGGGGGAGGGGTGGGTGTTGCGGCGGGCGGCTGCGGGCGGCGGCGGTTGCTTTGCGGGGTGTTGGTGTAGGGGGTTGGGGTGTGCGGGGTGTTGGTGGAGGGAGTTGGTGTGTGCGGGGTGTTTGGTAGGGGGATGGGGTGTTTGCGGGGTGTTGGGAGGGGTGTTTGCGGGTTGTTTGTAGTGAGTTTGTTGGTGTTGTTATCGTGGTGTTTGGGGAGGGTTGGGGTGTTGTCGGGGTGTTTTTGTTTTGCAGGTTGTTGTGGAGGGGGTGGGGTGTTGCGAGGTGTTGGGGGTGTTCGAGGTGTTGGGGATGGAGTTGGGTTTGCGGTGTTTTGCGGGGTGTTGGGGATGGGGTGGGGTGGGCGGGTGTTGGAAGGGGTGGGTGGGTTTGTTGGGTGTTGGGGGAGGAGTTGGTGTGTTGCGTGGTTTTGGGGAGGGGGTGGGGGGGTTTTTCGGGGTGTTGGGGAGGGGTGGGGTGTTGGGAGGGGGTGGGGTGGATTGCGGGGTGTTGGGGAGGGGGAATGAGGTTTTGCGGGGTGTTTTTAAGGGAGTGGGAATGAGGTGTTGCGGGGTGTTGGTGAGGGGATAGGTTTGGCGCGGGGATGTTTGGGAGGGGTGGGGTGTTGCGGGTGTTGGGTAGGGGGTTGGGGTGTTGCGCGGGGCCGGGCGCGGCTCGGCGCGTGGGCGGCGGCGGCGCGGGCGGCGCCGGCTCGTCGGGCGGCGCGGCTCTGTGTGTTCGTCTTTTGGGGGGAGGGGGTTTTTGCGGGGTGTTTGGGGGGTGTTGCGGGGTGTTTGGGAGGGGGTGTGGTGTTGCGGGTGTTTGGGGAGGGGGTAGGTAGTGGCGTTGCGTTGGTGTTGGGGGAGGGGGTGGTGGTTGTTGCAACAAGCAAAAACAAACAAAAACAAGGGTCTGTTGGGTGAGGGGTATGGTGGTTTCATCTATTGTTGTGGAGGGGGTTTGGGTGTTGGCGAAGGGAAGGTTGTTGTGGAGGGGTGTGGGGGTGGTGTGTTTTTGCGGGTTTTTGGGGATGGGTTGGTGTTTTTTTTGTGTCTTTGGTTTTTTTTTTCAAGTTTGTTGTGTACTGTTTTGTTGCGGGTGTTGGTCTGGGGTGGGGTGTTTCCGGGTTTGGGGAGGGTGTTTGGGTTTTGCGGGGTGTTTTGTAGGGGGGCTGGGAGTGTTGCGGGGTGTTGGGGATTGGTGGGTTGTTTGGGGTGGAGGGGGAGGAGGGGTGGTGTCGGGGTGGTGGGGAGGGGGTGGGGGGGGGGCGATTGCGTGTGTTGGGGAGTGGGTGGGTTTTTTCGTTTTGTTTGGTGAGGGTGTGGTGTGTTGATGTGTGTTTTGAGGTAGGCATGAGTTCTTGCTTGGTGTTGGGAGTGTGTGGTGGGTGGTGCGGGGTTTGGGAGGGGCTGGTGTATTTGCAGGGTGTTGGGGACGGGGTGGGGTGTTGCGTGGTGTTGGGTTAGTGGGATGAGGTGTTGCAGGGTGTTGGTTAGGGGTGGTGTTGGGATGGGGTGGGATGTTGTGGGGTCTTGGGGAGGGGGTTTGGATGTTTGGGATGGGGTTTCGGTGTTGGGTTTGGTAGGGGGATGGGGTAATTGGGCGGGGTGTTGTTGGGGGGAAGGGTGGGGTTGCGGGGTGTTGGGGAGGGGGTGGTGTTTGCGGGGTGTTGGGGGGAGGGGGATGAGTTGTTGCAGGGTGTTGGGGAGGGGGGTGGGGTGTTTGGGGCGGGTGGGTGGGGGTTGGGGATGTGGTGTTGGGCATGGGGTGGGATGTTTTTTGTGGGTGTTGGGAGGGGGTTGGCATGTTGGGAGGGGGTTTCGGTGTTGCTGGGTGTTTCGCGGAGCAAAACGAAAGTACGTAGATTAGGAAGAGTAAAACAGGGGGTGGGGGGGTTGTTGCTGATGTTGGGGGAGGGGGTGGGGGGCCTTGGGGATGTGGGGTGCCTGCGGATGTGGGTGGGATGATGCGGGGTGTTTGTGAGGTGTCTTGTTGTTTGGATTTGGTGGGTGGGTGGGTGTTCGGGTGTTAAGGAGGGGGTGGGGTGTTGGGGAGATAAGGAAGAGGGGGTAATCTGCAAATCCTCCCTTGTATCTGCTTGCACGACTTTTTGTGAACACCTTCTATTCCTACAATTGCAATCTGTCTGCGGCTCTTGTCTTACAGCTGATGCGCGAAGCAGGCCGAGACTTGTGGTTGCGGAAACGCCTTTTTTACATTTAAATCATATTGTCTTTTCTCAAAAATGCCCTGTCCCATACTCTACACAATTCAACCATCACAGTCCACAATACCTGATTGACAAACTTGATAGACACGCAATAGTCCCACTTAATTAAAGCCTGACTGACACTGATTTGAGTGCCTGCTTATCTTGTTACCTGTAGATCCTGTCGACCTAATCCTTTCTAAAGGAGGCACGGTCTGCCTAAGGCAGTTGCCTGTCTCATATACATGCCCTCTGTCCCTCGCCACTTTGCAGGGCTCCCTGTGCCTTATATCTGGAACGTAAGTAAACTACAAAAAAGTGTGATAAATTTTAACAAGCGTTAATCATGCAGGGGGCAAGCCACTGCCCTAAGAGTTTCAAAATTCAGAACAACAGGGTTTTTAAATAATAAATTGTGCTAAAATTATTTTTTGGTAGTCATGTTTCATAAAATTAATTGCACGGGCTGGTTTCTTGTGGGGGTACCTGCAAGCTATCACAGATTAAAGTACTTTCCGGCAGGTTACTCAAACAGGATCTTCCTGTCTTGTAGGGTGGTTAACTTTTCTTGCATGTGAATTCTTGCACTTGGCTTTTCAAAAAAAGAAGACATTTTCCACTTGTTTTGTAAATTTTTAAATTTGTGATTTTTTAAATTAGTATAAAGGTTTATCCATTAATAAATACTTGAAATGATATTAAATTTTTTTCTACATGTTGCTGCACAAAAATACATTAGTGTACAATTTAAGACTGCTTTTCCGCAGGTACATGTCCCTATTCCTTACTTCACTATGGCAGCTACTCAGCCAAGTACACACCGGAACCATTTCTACTACTACAACAGTGCACAGCCACCTTCTCACTCATGTGTAGCCTATATTTGTGAAGCTACTCTGTGTCAACCAGCAGCTACTGCCATACAGCACTAAGCAATTTGTGGTGCAGTGTTCGAGGAGCAATGGCTTCCAAATTACAACACTCACTTATTAGCCTTCCAGTGATTTGTCTTATTGATGATATACTAATATATTGCCAGATTTTGTGTGGATAGTATACTGCAATCTACTCTGTGTCTACCACCCGGAAGCTACTCAAACGGTACACACTGATCAAATTGCGGGGCAGTTGCTTCAGACAGGTCTTCCAAAGTACACCAGTTTATTACCTGTCATTCATGTGCCTGTTAGATGATATACTACTATATGGCAGATTCTTACTTTCATGGTAGCCTATACTGCAGCTACTCCCTGCCTACCATGGCAGCTACTTACTGCATTGACACACGATCAATTTGCCATTCACTGCTGCAGGACATGTTTTCCAAGTCCACACCAGGTCCCAGTTACGTGTTTACAGTAACCCCACCTACCTACTACTTAAAAAGAATCTTTGTACTACAGCTAGAATAAATGTTCCAGTTATTAGGTTTAGAGTGGTATGGCTCCTCTGCAGTAGCTACCCTCAAGGCTAATATGGAATTGTCTAACAGGTGGACAGAAGGTAGATGTGGTGTAGACAGTACCTTATTAGACATGCAGCTACTCCACAGCTTCTCTGCAGCTACTACATGCATGTCTGTATATTAGACAAATTGAAGGCACTATGCACTTCCATTTTTTTACTTTTTTGCATAGGAGGCAAAATAATCATAATTTGAATTAAGCATCATCAAAATCTCCTAGTTATATCTGGTTAATATTACTGAAAAATGAAAGTGTATACACAAGATTTTGAAAGTGAAACCATTATACGTGCTTGAGCTAAAGTAGCTATGCTATGCAGATATTCTAAATAATAATAATAAAAATAATAAAAATAAATAGTTCTTATAAGGTGCAAAATTAGGGGTGCCATAACAGATAACACGTGCAAATCCAACAAAACAGCTATAAGGCATGAAAAGCTTAACGAAAAAGGTGAGTTTTAAGCTGACGTTTGAAGTCTTGGAGCTTGGGGATACTGCAAATGCTGTTTGGGAAGAGAATTCTAAACAGCTGAAGCAGCAAAATGAAATGAGCATTCACCAGCTGATTTAAGGTTGACCCGTGGAAGTTTCAATAACTTTTCAGATGATGAACAGAGTCAACATGATGGTTAGTAAGTGAGTAAGTGCAAAGCACAGATGACAAATATAATGGCAAGGTACCTTTGAAATGCGTAAAGGCAAAAACAGCCAGTTTGAATTTTCTATGAGAGTGTAGACAACTGCTAGATTTACACAATCATCTGTGTAGCTGAGTACTTCATGTCTACTCAGGAGTAGCTAGGTAGGCTAATCCCATGCAGGAACTGGCAGTGCACCCTTGTGCAAATGAGTTTCAACAGTAGTGATACTATTTTGATCTTTGTATGTTGTAGGACATGTAAGACTTATATTGTGTATTTTATGCACAAAAGGGCATGTTGAGGGTTTGACCATGCTCAATTCTAATTTCATGATTTCTAAACTTCATAAGGAAGAGAAGATAAAGAATAAATCTAGTATTTATTAAGGCAAAGGAGATGTTTGTTACTGTATTATATGCATTGTGACTGTGTTCTTTGAAAGTCCTTATCTAAAGACCCAGGTTGCTGTAGTGTGTACACTGGAAGTACATCCTACAATTCACACGTACATAGTACCATATCTGAGGATGTGAGGCATGCCATGAGGAAAGAGGTAGCTGTGTACTAATAGTGCTTGTATGCTTACTCAAAAGGAATTATACTAATTTGGGTAAATAGAAAAATGTAACTAAATGGAATTGGTATGCATAACAAATGTTTGCACAGTGAAATACTAACCCTTTCTAAATAGCAGTTACTGTATGTACCATACCGATAATCAATTGTGCCTGTACTCGTACAATAATTACCTGTTATGTACAGTTATTATGCCCTCAGTTTTGTTTGGGTGTGCAGAACCTTACCAAGGAAAGAATTTTGTATTGTGCCACCACCCAATGAATTTGGCAGCCTTAACAGAATAAACTCCATGTTGAAGGATGTGGTGGCAAAATACTGAATTCATCCCCCTTACCAACCCCCACTTTTCTTTGTTTCTGGATGTTTTCAAATTGTTGGAGTTTTTTAATGGTTAAGAGAGGAAATATACACTAAATTTATGCCAATTTTGGAATGCTGTAAAGTAGAATATACTTCATCCCGCCTGAACTAAGAAGTGACGTCATAGCTTTCACACAGTCTAAAATGTTCAAGCCGCACCTGTAATGCACGATACACATGAACAAAATAGCCGAGAGGAAGCTGTGACATCACTCTTTAGTTCAGGCTGGACGAAGTATAGAAAGATGCAGGCTTGAAGCTATAGGAAGAGATTTTCTGAAAATTAAAAATTCCCAAAATTTCATTTTAGATGGTATTATACTTTAAACAAGTCTAACAGAAGCAGAAGGATGGGCTTGTCTCAATCATTTATTATTCTGTCTCCTAGAAATTTCTGTTCAATATAATACCAATACATTTGCTACAATTTGCTACTTGGCATTGATTGTGGTCTATATTAATATTCATCATCAGAAACAGATATGTGTGTTCCTAACCCCTGTTTGAATGGAGGCACATGTATGCTGCTTGCCAAGACTGGATCATCGGGTGAAGGATATTTTTGCCTCTGCGGAAATGGATTTGCAGGAAACACATGTGCTTTGTTTGTAGAAAGTATGTAATAAGCTTAACATATTGTCACACTATGAGCCGATTGACTTCCCATTACTGGAAAAGTAAAATCATTATTTTTGTCCCTAGATATGCCAAAAAGCAGAGATCTTTTAAAACAATAGACACTTTACCAGTCCTATAAGAGGCATATACTTTAACATGAAATGTGAAATTCTTTTACTCCATCAATTCATGAGCAAATAAAATAATTGGCTCTAATGATGTGACCTGCATAAAGGTGTGTGACCCAATCAGCAATCTTGTGCCCCCTCAACTTTACTTGATAAAAATTTAGATTTTGGTATCAGCAGAAAGTTCATATTTTTCTCATTAGCACAGTAAAACTTTTGGCTTTGGAAATGTTTTCTTTGATGTTAATGACATAAATGTCCACAATTAACCACACTGGCTCACACACATAAGGTGTGTTTCTATTGGGGCCATTTACCGGAAAAGAGACGGATAAGGGATTAAATGTGCTCAATAGAAACTGACCTCCCTCACCATTTACTGGTAAATCAACCCGGCAAAATTTTCCTTTTCGAGGAAGGAAAATAGCGGAGTCAGTTACCGGTAAACGCCAATAGAAACACTCCGTTCCGCGAGAGTGCGCATGCAGGCGAGGAAACGGAAATTGAGAATACCGCGTGATACGATCGACGATAGGCCTTACGTGTGGACGCGTTAGACTAGAGAGATGAGGGCCAGCATTCGGCGGTGCCTCCTCAATCTTACGTACATCGCCTCTCGCCGCGTGTACAGCACCATATACATTCGAACCCTTCTCTAACGTTCACGAACATTTAACCCATCTAACCTCTCATTTGCCTCTGAATTTTGACTGTAAAATGTCAAAATCGACATCAATTCTACTATCGCAGGTCCTGCAATATTTTTGTCGAGAAAGTCAACCCACAATGCTTTGCATCGACCTCAGTGTACGACCTTTTGCCGGCAAAGTTTTATGTGGAGTTGATCGACAGCAGCCAGGGAGTATTTTACCGGTAAACAGCGCCCAATAGAAACTGACCGTTATCCACCTTTTCCTTGCTCTTTCCCGGTAAGAGATTTACCGGTAAAATACAGGATCTTCAATAGAAACACGCTTAATGTCCTATGGGAAAATTTGATCGCACAATTTTGCTTCTATTCCCCAAACATCTGGACCAATTTAGCTCAAAATTTGTATAATTTTTGATTATATGTTTTTATGTATGGCAAAAAATTCATATGAAATATCAGACCATAATTGAGTCATGTACCACCTTTAAAAGTGCAACAAGAGATTTTTGGGCATCTATATATTGTGTCATATGTAGTGATTTTATATAGATAAGACCCCAATGAATTTCTTACCTTGTATCTTGCTACAGTAATGCCTTGAAAGTGAAAACAAAGTGCGATTTTCATTTGCTTAATTTCAATATAAAACATAGGCTGAATTTAGTATTTGCTCATATAGTAAATTAGAAATTTCACAATGTTTTGTACCAAAGAAATAGTTCTGAGCTCAATCATTTCACATGGCGATATTTTTGATAGAAAGCTTTACATTAGTGCAAAAATCAGATTTTCACATTTTTTGAGGCACACTGTCTATGTGGAATTCTTGTGGCACCATAATACAATGTATACTGCACCTTGGCTATCATGAAGTTCTTTTGCACAGTCACAAACAATAAAACGTTAACACACCCTGCATGAACAGGTACTAAAGAAAGTATACACTAAAAGGTGCGAATAGGTTAAGTTGGGGTTGCGATTTTTAGAATATAATGTTGTCTGAATTTGCCTTCAAAGTGGTCTATTTTCAGACCTTTGAGTTGCCATCTACTATCACTAGCAATATGGTACATTTGCCTGGGTGTTTCTGTAAGATGACCCATGTGACCCACTTCTTTTTGACACACCTATGAATTTGGAAACCTTAACGGAATAAACCACACGGTTTATTGTGTTAAGGTTTCCAAATTCATAGGTGTGTCAGAAAGAAGTGGGTCAGATGGGTCACCTATGGAAACACCCCATTTCCTTGCTCTTAACAGTTTGCTTGCTTTCCTCACATGGCTATTCATAAATTGTCTCTCAATTAATTCAAATGAACATGCACTGCCACTTTTGACAAATGAAATGCATAGGCTGTACCGTATATTAAACCTATATTTTTTGATGACTTCCGCTAACTAACCCTGGATCATTAGAGGGGTGGGCATGATTTGGGGTTGTAATTGTAAATCCTCACTCAGCAGTATTGCTGAGTGTGAGGTCTATCCGGCCACCCTTGTTAGCGGGGACAAACCGGATTTAAAACTTTGGTTGAACTTACTAAATTGCACATAAACTTATGGCAAGATGATAAGTGTCCTTTCAAAGAAATTTTGAACTTGAAAGCAAGTCGATAACTTGCTTTGGGCCAGTTGAAGCCAACTGTGCAAGCAGTATGTGCTATCTCATTGGATTGGCTGACTGAAGCTTGGTTATTCCACACCCATGATCTGCATGGACATTTGCAACAAACCATTGGAATAAGGTGATTCAGGTTTGGTTTAGTTGGAGAAGGGACGAAAGGTTTAACACATTCTAAATTGGTCATACTTACACGATCCACGGTTATTTGCTTAGAGGTGAGCAGGTCCTTGGTATGTCCTGTGATTGTGCTTATTTTGTGAAAAACATGCTACTTGAATGCAGTGTTGATGTCACTTATACACAGGAAATGTTTTAACGACCCCAGATTTGAAAACATTTCATGGCTATAATGCCTCTTCAGGTTATAACTTTCCTGAAGGAGGCTAATTTGTACAGGTCTGTTCATTAAATGTTGTAATTAGATTTACTGAAGTGTATTTTTGGCTTCGAAGTAAGTTATAACGAGTTGCTGGTGATGATCCAATATGTTCATCAAACCTTATTTCCAATTACTACACAGTATGGAAAACAAAACAGTGATATGGAGGAGTCGAGCCAAAGAAGGGATGAGGGCCCAAAAAACTCACCCCCCCTTGGAATACATTAAAACGAGAAAAGGGATACTATCAAGAAACGCACAGAAAAGAAAGGTTACAATTGTTAACACACTTGTAACAATTTCTTGTTAGACTAGTCAATACTCTTGGTTACTGTAGTTGTCTGGCGACTCTTTGCATGCATGTTAGTAGTGGTTCTCTACTAAGAAACAGGGAACCATTTTGGACATCAAGGTCAGTAACTGTCAAGTGTAAGGTGTTGGGCGGGATGTGTGTTTTAGTATAGATAGCCAGGGTCACTAAGACCTGTCACACCAGTTTTTTCATATAGCAATGCCCTAGTAAGTTACAATAGTAGGTACAGGTAGTGCAATAAACATATGAATTTTGTCACACATGGAGTATGTTACATCTTAAATTAGAAAGTTTTATTTGTATGACAACCTAAAATTATGATTCTTTTCTCTTTGAATGCCACTGCATCATTTTTATGAAACTATTGTTTTGTTGCTACTATGTGTTGATTTGTGTGTGTGATTGCATTTGTTTGTGGTGTGTGTGTGACTGGAAAAATTAAGGTTAATGAGTAAAAAAAAATGTGGTAGATCCAAATAAAAATGTGGGCATGACAGCAAACAATTAAATGTAAAGGTGGGGCGGGCGGGTTCTACATTGGGAGGAAGTAGGGTTCTACATTGGGAGGAAGTTATGGGTATGTTACGCATTATAATTGGTCCTAACTTTTCAGGCTCTTTTTCAGTTCCAGGATCCATTTTAGAACCATTATTTCAGAGACCCTACTTTCCAGGTCCAAAGCCATTATTTTACCAAATTTTCTTCACAAATCTCCTAAAAAGTAGCAGGGAGAAAAATAGAGGGAAGATTGCAGTATTTTCTGAATTTTCTGACAACCTAGTTTCGGAGACCCCACTTTTTGGGGGTCACTCAAATTGCCCCCCCCCCCCCCGGGATACAGGTTTATTAAGAAAGCCAACATTGAAAAAAAAACAACAGACCAAAGGCAGGGAGATTCTGTACTGACAAATTTTATAAGCACTCAGTTTGCCAGGCTCAGGGTGGAATACTTCCTTTTTCAGTGGTTGACACGGACAATCCGTATTCCATGGTGTGGTGGAGTGTTGTTTGAGGGGGGGGTAGTAGGTAAGTGATGGATACAGGATCCAATGGGTGGGTGATGGGTTGGGTGTGGAGATAAGGTTAGTGGCCTCAGCAGGGGATTCAAGTTTGTTGCCAGCCCAGTAGTAGGCCCCATACATTTAATTTGGAGCATTTTGATATTTTTGTTGTTTTTTTTTATTTACTGGAGGAGGGAGATTTGCATTTTTGACAAAAACAGAAATGATAAGATCCAAGGGATCAAAATCAATATTTTTGTTTTATAAACTAATAATTGGACTAATAAGTATGATTTGCAACTGTCTGACTTGCCAATTTAGCCAATTGAGCAATTCTGGACCCCCTTTTCAATTATTTTTTTTAAATTAAAATGGAAAAGTGCATTTACATTAGGTTTTTGGAATCCTACTGGAAACAAACTTGTTTTTGTGTTTTGGCCACAATGAACAAATTTCATGGGCTTATGCCTTATTCTATAACATCCCTTTCGGAAAAAGACTACTACCTGACGATCACCGCAAAAAAAGGTTCTTTTGTAGAATTATGTTAGATCTAGGGGCAATTCTCCTAAAACAAGACGGTGTCCGACCCCGATGATTTCGAACAAAAGTGGAAAAAAATGCAGTTAAGGGACGTTATAGGCATATGGGAATTATCACTTAGCCTGCCAGTTGTGCTTGTAGGCCTACCTATAAAGTGGTTTCATTCATTGTACAAACTACAAACACCACAAATCTGGAGATAAGCCAAGAATACTTGATGACTTGTGTTATATGCTATAGGCACTCTCAGTGATTTGCTAAATCAGAAAAGAAAATAAAAAAAAAATTATAAAAATCAGATTTTGCATGTCTGTAACAAGTCAGTTGTGTACATAACATACCCTTTCAAGTGATTAAGAAACAAAGCAACCTAATAAGGGCACTATCGGATATTTTTAGTCATTTTACTGTCGTACGGACACTTTTTACTACACGTAATTGATGGAGGTTAAAATCTTTGAACAATGGGTTCCTTTTCTGTCAATTTTGTTTGATTGGGAAAAAAAAACTGATATGAAATTCTACGGACTTATCCTTCTCTTTTATGCTCTTCCTGCAAATTTACGTATTTGACTCTTTGAGTGAACATGAGAGTCCTTTAAAGTTGTCTTGTAAAATGTTTTGGAATGTTTTTTTACCTTAATGACCACGATATGACACAAAGTGTATGATTTGGTATTAAATGTTAATAATCAAGTTTCAATCAACACACCAATTTTTTTCCATACACTTCCAGCACATTGTGGCTGTGTACACAGGCGGTAACACCTTTCCTGAGTCCATTTGCTCTCTTTTTTGTTATTCCCCATCATCATCAAAAACAGACTTGAGCTTTATTAACAGAAACCTATTTTGCTGATATTTTTTGTTTGTTATGATCATTCGGGAATACCAAATATGGGAGGACATGCATTCACCTTTCTCAGACTGCACAACATTCTCAAGACCAGATTCCCTGGTAGCACTGATATAAAATGTTGTTAAACGATAATAGCATGTTTTCGATAGCGGCGTCCAAACCTTCCCAATGTTGCCTACAATGGGTATTCATATCAATTGTACTTTTGGGTATTTTGTACTTAATTTTGGGGCAAAACACCTCCAAGAGTAAATTTGGGCAAAATATATATTTAAACCGAAATCCGTTTGCAAACAGATATATTTGTTTTCACACAATATTCCCATTAAATGGAATTAACAAACAAAGAAACATGATACTTTTACCTAATTTTGTGAGAGGATTGATATATCTAGTTTAGGTCACTTATTCATATAAGCCATTTTCAAAACTATCCTGTTTTCAGATCGTTTTTTTACAAACAAATATTGACGCTAACCGCATCACCTCCAGAACAAACTATGATTTGAGGCCGTTTAGCACCCTTTATGACCTTTCTTTCTTCTTTGGATTGCTTCTAGCATGCAATGAAAACGAATGGCATTCTAAAATATGCATGTTATTTCCTAATTAGCGGCTACCATTAACAGGCCTCGCTGCATCGTTCATGTAAAATACGGTTCATTTTATAGCCAATTACAACACGGCGACCTTATGTGGCAATCCCCTACCGGCAAAATGGCTGCCCCCTAAACTTCCATGTGACGTTAGCAGTAGACAGCCCTATCACGAGTACATCCCCTCTCAAAAGTCTAATATCTTGAAAACTACTTCTTCCAGGCACTCAAATGCTACCGATTTTTTGCTTTTGTGATTTTCTGGAGTTTAATTAGGTAAACATCTGAAAGAGTGGAAACAAAAATTTGTATGTGAAAAATTTGTTTTCTAGATAAGACCACACTACTTGACCACACCCTCTCTCAATGAACTGCTAATACGTAAGCTAACACCTGGTGCAGAGTTGACCAATTACATATTTGCTTTCAAGTCTTGCATCCATTTGTATGTTTGTATTAACACAAAGCTTTTGTATTAAAATTTGTATTTTACTGCCATGAATAATTCTGCTGTCATTTTCACTGTTGGAGTCTTTTTTTCCACTTGCAGGATAAAAGATATCGTCTTTATCAATAACAAGTGATCCACGCTGTTTGACCCCCCGTACAAATTGGTCTTTTATTTTTAGAACAGGTTTAAGGCAAGTGGTGACACAATTTTGACCACGATCTAAGTAGGGACTGCATAGCTATTTGGTAACCATCTGCAAAATCAGATTTTATACCTAGCGCCCTCTATCACCCAGTTTCATAGACACATGTGTAAACTAGATTATTACGAAAAAAAATCACATTTGCCCCGCATGAAAATTTGTAAAATTTACAAAGGTGTAGTAAGTGGTATAAATAATCCAATTAAGTTGTCAAAACTGTATCGCCATTGATATTTTTTGTTTTTGGGTTTTAAATAAGTTTTAAACAGCTGTGAATACGTGATATCATGTCCAAACCAATATCTATTGTTCTCATTCACACTTGGATGTAACAAAGAATGGAATGCGTCCGTTCTTTCAGTGCACAGATGATGGTCATAGCGTGCATGCACTGGCTCCATATTGGAATCCCCCTCACTTATGCCTTATTTGGATTAATCTTCTCCGTACGTTTTGTAATGAAATTTGCCACTTTATTTTGGTATAGGATAGATTAAACAGGTATATTTCCAAGAAAAAGTGGTATGTAAGTGTCAATTTCCTTAGCTTTATGGGATATCTTGCATGTTTTACATATGGTTTAGACCCTTCATATTTTCACCTCATGTACCATTCTAGCCTATTAATTTTTGAATATTATGTTATAATACCTTTCTACTCTGTCATCATGTGCTTTGTGCATTAACTTTTACCTGACCCATGCTAGGCAATTTTGTGGGCCTCACTCACCAAGGACTTTAGCAGTAAGATGGCCTTTGGGACATGCGCAGCACAATTTGTGGGCAGACAGACAATATCAGTTACAGTTTTTATATTGAAAAGCAGCCTAAGATGTGAGACCTTATGTCTAGAAATCAAGGGCAGGTTTCTGGTCAGAATTGCCTATGTCTCCTCAGCTGTTGGCAATTTTTCACTTCCTGCACTAAAACAATGAAACGGGCCTGAAGCTATTCAATCTGGGCTACTTCTTACCGCATTTCCAGGAAGTGTTAAATTAACAGATAATGTGATACAGAGTCTTGGCAAGGATAGACTGTCTATATGCCTCAATTTTAATCTAATCAGAAGGTCATTCGCATCAGCTAAATACCACTGGCAGAAGATCGCATGGTAGCCATGTACAGTTAGAATTTTCACAATAACACAAACTTGCCAATAACTCGCTCAGTTATATTCCTGTGCTGATGTTAGACTCAACATACAATCGGTTTTAATAACAAAGTAATAATGCGGCAAGATATTTTGTTTCAGGACCCTCAACCAACTCAGACCAAGACACCAGACCATCGACCACTACTCTAATCAATCACTACCACAATGGAACATCCTGGAACAACCTGGCAAGGGACCTCAACTACAGTATATCCTACACAAGACATGTCATCTACTCAGAGTGGGATATCCAGTACAGAGGAAGTCACTTCCAGAAGGGTGTCGGCTGATGTTGAGACAACTACCAGTACAGAAAGAACTTCAACCCAAGAACAACAGAGTAAGATTGTGTTTGCCAGTATTTAAAGATCCATGACCTGATCATAGCTTCGTCCCCAGAACCCCAGATTTTACCGAAAATTTTGGTGGCATTGGCATAAAAAAAGCTACTGTTCTTCTCATTTACCCTGACAAATCTTAGGGCTAAACGATGTTTGGTTTGGATGTTGTGAGTGAAACTGTGCCCCAATTTGTTCAACCAATAATAATTTTACACAGTACTCTATCCCAGCGGGCATAGTCTTTTATGAGCGAGCGTCTGAAAAGATGTTGGCATAGCGAAAAAACGGTCAACGTTTTTGTTATAAATTTACGTCGAAAATGCAAATTGAATCGACGTTATAAGAACGACGTCAAATCGATTTGCATTTTCGACATAAATAGTGTGTAAATTTCTAAAACTCTTGACGTCTTTTCAACGTTCCAGCGTCGATTGCCCACTGGGATGGGGCTTACAGAATCATGTTTTTAGCTCTTACATCAAAATGGATTGAAATATCGGCAAGAAACTTTACAGATGGGGTTTTGAGGTCAAGGTCATTTGATCAAGGGGACAATTTCATATAATTCAATCAGGTCAGTCCCCTTTAACTACTTGTTCAAGTGCTTGTGCTGATTCTTTTTGGAAAAAGTTGTTGCAAAGAAATTATAGTATTACTACCTAATACTAATTTATTTGAAGCTAGCATTTGCTAAAATAGGATTGTTTTTTTATTTGAATGGAAAACTTTTTCATCTGAGTGCATCTGGGGCTCCGTGTCTGGTCAATAAGAAATGCACATGTGCAATATCTGTTCTCAAGTAAATACATAATGGCATCATTGTTTACAGTTAGATTAGCCTAGCCTGGCACAAAACGCCAGTCTGCAGCATAAGAATGCTATTATGCTTGTGTCACTGGCTATGATAAAGTCGTCATTAGGTGAGTTGGGATCGTATATGGAATATATGTAGTCTCAGAAACCCCGTACACGGTGAGGCTGCAGGTCGAACAGTGTTCGGGGTTGATCGACTAGATATATACCGTATCCGACCCCAACTAGCCTAAGAAACTATATTATCACCAATTTTTATTAGGGTGCTAGTCGAGGACACATAACCTGCATGCATTTACACTGACAATCACACCCAGTTTCCAGAAATTTATATTAACTGAACAATTTGATCAATTTTGTGGGCCATCAGCTTTGCTGATAGGACCACTTTGTATTCAGCTGTCACGCGGGATGTATGGATGGATGTGGCTAGGTCCCTTGTCAACCAATAGGTAATGTGGCCCATGCGCTATATTCTATGAAAGCCGAAAAAGCCGAGAACCATGAAATTCTAGTTGTTTTTGTGTTGTGTTTGCATTTAAAAAAGTACTAACCACTTCCTCTGAGAAGTTCAGTCAGCATTCTTACATGTGTATCTTTATTGCATATGGTTAGAAGTAAATATACAGAATCCAAAGTTGTGTGTTGCATAACATGTGCCATGGTAAGATTACAGCTAGCAATGATTTTAGTGGAAAATAAGCAAATCCTGGGTGGTCAAACTACAACTCTGATATGATTCCTTGCAGCGGCTTTTCAAAGGCATTATAGGTGTAGTGTTATGCAACACAACAACATTGGATTGTGTAGTATTTCCTGCCAGCCTAGATAAAAAAAAAAGCCATATGAAATACAGGTTTTGTTCTAGTTGACGAGATGTCGCATCGTTTGGCAGTGTGTGAAAAGGTTTCCAAGGTGTGTGATTTAAAACATAAATTTTCAAGAGCTGAGATATTATTTCTTTTTTAAGATTTTTTTCTTAAGTGTATTTAAAATGCTAGTTTGGAAATTTTACTCATTGCTTTTTTTTGAACATTTGTTCGCAGTATGTTTCCATGCTGCAAGCGTGTATGACGAAGGAGCAGTACGAGTTGGACCAGATTGACAAATGGTTGAGTTGATACTCTCTACATGTACATGGCCAGGGACAAAAGTGGCATAATCGGGGTGAGGGGGGGGGGATCCTAAATCATGGAAACTGTACATTTCCAGATCCTTATGCTCATAACCACAATTTGACACAATTTTGGTCAAGATTGCAGCATTTGAAAATGTGGCCCCCTCGTACAATGGACCAATCAATGACCATAAATTACATTTTCACCATATCTCGGTAACTAACATCCAAAATATGCCAAATTACATATTTTTCCATTTCTTATATGAGACGAGAATCATTGGAGAAAACCCTTTCAACTAAATTAAAAAACCCATTTATATGAAGGATATTTAGATCCAAGGTGGCTGCACAAAGTGGACGCCGTGGTACATATTTTATTTTGGTAACATCAAAATTCTTAAGTGATGTCCTAGGATTATTAAAATCTTTTTAGAATTTAGTTCTAAGGGGGGGGGGGTGGGGCAGGGGAAACCCGATGAAATAGGCAGATGATAGGGACTTAATCCAGAGAGTTAATCTCATTATAATGTTCTATTTTTCTTTTCAGTATAGCACCATGTATGCAATGGTGAAGGCTATGTGGAGAAAGAAAATTTGGTAAGTTACTTTACCTGGCATGATTTTTTTTATTAAATACTGTTCGGACCTTATTAGGCTAACATATTACCTCGCAGGTTTTTGTTGTTGATTTCTAATTTGTTACCTTGATAAAAGTGTAGACATTGCCAGTTTTTCCAATTTCCAGATAGATTTAACATGGTACCTATGGGGCTGTGTAACACACCAAATCAACCAACCATTTGAGTCTTTGTGGAAGTCAAATAAACTTTAGGTTTCTGTATGAAGTGAGACATTCTTATAATTTCCTGTAGAAACACTGTTGATTGGTCACAATAAAACTTTAAACTTGATTTCGGAGCAGATCAGTAACATGGTGGCAAGGCTGAAGCGGGCTTAGAGCTTAAAGGGGGATGGCCCCAATTATGTAGATGAAGTTTTCATCGTGATAGAATAGGACTTCCACCCCCAAAAATTTTCGCGCCAATATTTCAATCTGTTTTGATGTGAGACCTTAAAACATGATTTGTAAGCCCCATCGCCGTGCTGTGTAAATTAATATTGGTAGACCAAATTGGGGGGCATATTTTTGTTACATAACTTCCAATAAACATCCTTTAGCCCTAGATTTCACAGGGTAAATGAGAAAAATAGTAGCTTCTTTGATACCAAAATTTGGACCACTTCGGTAAAATTGGGGTCCATGGGGACGAGGCTATTAGCGATCGGCCATGGACCTTTAAAGATTCATGGAGATGACGGAGTAGAAATTTCTTTCATTTGTTACATTTTGTCCTTCAACATTATCCTGATCATATCTTAACACTATTTTTTTAAAAGTTAAAATTTCAAAAGGGTGAGTTCAAGGATAAATTACACCCAAACTGACCGAAATAGCACCCTTCTCCATTTCACAAATGTCTTGCAGAAATGGTTTGCTATTCTCCATTTTCACGCATTGTCTTGCAAGATAATGGATTTGGCTATGACCCGGAAGTGAGTTTTAGTTAATGTTTTGATTTTGATTGGTCGGATTCTGTCGGTACTGCTGATGCAGCCGTCGTCAATACAGTACTGTGGCATATGTATATTTAGGCTGGTTAATTCAAATGCATATATATTGTTAATAGCCAATCAATAATGCTGTGTGAAAGTAGGTTGTTGCTCGGTGTGCTCAGGGGGCTAAATGAAAAACATGCACTGAAAGTGCCCAAATAGTGAGCGGAGGAATATCATCATGGCCTCCGTCAGTCGCAAGCGACTAGGATAACGCGCCCACATTGAGTCACAGGTTACGTGAACCGCGACGTCTGTGGCTGAAGAGGCCAATCCCTAGAGTGGCAGTCTCTGCACAGGTGCTAAATATATGGGATGTCACAGCTTGCATATCCAAGGAATCTGTGCAGCTTCTTTTAGCTCGATGCTTCTCAAATGGCTGATGATCTGCTTGTTCACCAAGCAAGGTTTTGCTTCACTGTTCTACGCCAAAGGTGACGATTGTCAAGACAAGTTCTCACCAGCACCCACTGTCGATGTTAGGGTACACATATCACGCTTACCAATATACTTGTAGCGGTGCATGGGTCGACCAACTTTCCTCTTGCCAGATGTAAAGATCAGCCTTACCATGATATCTTTTACGGTAGACGGCCATCCTCCATTCGACGGACATGGCCAAGCACTCGGAGTCTACGTTGTCTAAGAAATGTATAGCTGGTGGGGAGTCCCCAATCAGTTAGGAGCTCTGAATTTGGCACATGTCCTTACAGGTGACACCCAGAATGCGTCTTATACAGAGCAGATGGGAAGCTGTTGAGTTTCTTTCAAGCCTAGAGTATGTAGTCCAAGTCTCACTACCAT
>JAMKCH010031978.1:0-50800 GCA_023653785.1 Ophioderma brevispina | reverse complement strand
GTGGGGATAAACAGAAATATTTTGGAGAGTACACCACCAATTACCTGTACACTGTGGACATTATTTAATTCCAATTGTGAATGCACTGTCTTTGGGATAGGTCAACAATGATTGTAAATCGCGTTGAAATGTTAGCCCAGAAATATGTTTCATAGAAAATTGTTAGAAACAGCCGATGTCCTTAATGAAGTAGACTAATACTTGATGTTTATTTTATAAATTGTTCTGTGAGTATTAATTGGTACCATCACAACTCATCGCGATTTATTGATAAATTCATTACCTTTTTTGTAATTATAATTACATGAAGGCGTCTCACATGATTTCGTGTGAGATCGATTAGTGTATGCACTTGCAGTGTTATGTTTCAGTGGTAACAGTGCATGTACTTTCTCGTTGTGCTCATGGCTTGTGTGGTGCGATACAAGGGTCAAGTCCCTTGGCTTAAACAACGAGGGGGGTGCTGCCAAATACTAAACATGCTGCATTACATCTTCATTCATTACACAATTCACGCTTTAACCGAGGGAGGTGGAATCTATTATTTATATTAGGTAAGAGTAAGAGTGAGGCCAGTTGAACATTTCAGGTCAGGCCATGCATACACATTGGATGCCATGTGATGCCAAGCAAGGGATGACATGTGATGACCAAGGCAAGGATGCCATCTGATGCCAAGCATGGGATGCCATATGATGTCAAGCAGGGGGCCTATGATTCAAGCATGGGAAGACATGAGTTAGACATTGGAGCCATGTGGATGTCACAGGTTGTGATAACAGGACGTAAAAATGGATGCAATGATGTTGCAATAGAGTGCCATACGTTTGCAATAGGATGCCATGATGTAAAGCCAGTGATTGATGATGATAGCAATGCATGGTCTGTTGGGGCAATGTTCTCAATCTTGTTAACTTCTTAAAATTTCATATTAAAATCATGCTTACTACTGTGTATGGTGATACTATTTGGTATATATGATGTTTAAACTTGTACCCATGTGTGTAATACATTACAATGCATAACCTATTGGTATGTCATTGCGGGATGTATTTAAACAGTGGTCAGCTGGCCGCGCCGAGAGGCGGGGAACCTAGTAAAAATGTCGTAAGCGTTAAGCACTTAAGAAATAGCGCGTTTGGATACCAACCAAATTGCCCTGTGCGCAATGAATATAGAGTTTAACCCATTGGATCCTGTAGGCTTTCTAATTAGTCCTGGTTAGATCCCCAGTCTTAGGCCTCCAATCCTTTGGTGAGTTCCAGTGAGTAGGTACCCCTGGTATAATTTTGTTTGGTGCTGAATGCATTTTGGTATTGAAATTCACAAGAAAAAAATAAAAAACTTAAAAAAAGCAAAATTAATAAAATTAATAGTATGAGCGGGAGGGTAAGATGTAAGTTGTAAGGGGGGTAAGGCAGGTATTGTGTAAAAAGCCGGCAAAATCTTTCCAGCCATTCATCACTGCAGGTGTGTAACCAATGATTTGTTTTGCGGTAGATGTAGATGTAAATAAACAAACTTAGAACTTAAAGAGAGGGATCCGTGTCTTCAGTGGTTCTCGATAGTACAAGGACGCAGAGTTCTGCCTCTGCAATTACCCAAGCTATATCATTCGATCCATAGGAGGGGCAAGGGGGTACCCGCCACAAAATTGGTGTCAGAAGTGGGGATACTCTATTTTTTTCGAGAATCATTGTGAGAATGAGTGAGCGTTAGGATGGCAGAAGGAGGAGGTATACAGGGCGATAGGAGGTTGAGTGATACTGGTCATGGTCTTCAGGATGATCTTCAGGGGACGACCGCCATCAGGAATGTATGTGACCCCTAAAGGAAGAAGAGCGAAGGGAGCAAATGTAGCTTATCCAGATATGACAAACGGGATGGAGATCGAGGCAGACAGTGATGTGGATGAGGAGACTTATCATAGGCAGGATATCAAGGAGGAGAAAAATGGAGCAAGAGATGTTTCTGGAAGTGCTTTAAGCAGAGGCGGCGGGTATGAGTTAGAACGACCTGTCACTTCGGGGTAACGGCCAAGGGAGTTTTAAATTAACGGAACAGATGTCGGTTCGGACAGACGAGTATTGGGACCGATCCCGATGAACAGAAAGTAAGTTCCGGTTGCCATAAAGGACGTGCATACTTCAGTACTGGACGTGATAAAGATTGGACTTACGAGGGAAGTCAACGGGCGCCAGGGAGCAAAACTGGGGAAGATACGGGGTGAGTAGAGGTTACGGGGGCGAGGACTAAAATGCCCCCACGAAGAGATGATCTTTCTGAATCGGGAGCGGAGTATGAAGAGAGACCGCAAATGCCGTCGAAACGAGGAAGATTGAGGGATAAAAGCAGAAGGGTAAAGCGGCGATATCAAGGAAGAGGACGAGAACGACGAGTTAAACCGTAAGGCGGCGTGAAAGGAGAGAGTGTAGCTGAGGACAATCGCGGCGGGAGGAGGAGCAGGGGTCCCGGGTACAACAGAGGACGAAAGAGAGGCGAGGAAGAATGAGGTAAAATACCGCAAGAACAAACCGGTGGAGGAAGAGTGTAAGGCTTGGGCCGAGGAAATGGCAGCTCGAGAAGTTAAGATCCGAGAAAGAGAGGATAATGTTGAGTGAAGCAAAGGACGCGATCGAAAGAAGTCGCGCACAGGCTATGCATGAATTGAACGCCCGTGAGGCTGAGGGTCGGATGAAGGAGCTTAGGTTGGATGAGGCCTCAAAGGACGCGACCACACGGGAAGCTGACTTCCGGGAGAAAGAGTTAAGGCTTAAAGAGAAAGGGATGACGGTCGACGAGGGAATCTAATGAGATTAGTGAAGAAATGAAGATATGGAGGATGATTACGTAAGCGGGAGTTGAAAATGAGAGAAACAATTGAAGCGAGGAGGGCAGGGACGGTGAAAGAAAACGCTGGGAGACCGATGAAGAAGTCAGAGCAGATGAAACATTGAAGGAAGAGGAAGAGGATAGAAGAGCGTGAGAGGGAACTGACAGAAAAGGGCCAAGATTGAAGAGGAGGATGCAAGAAAGGAAGAAAAGGCGAATCGAGTGGGAAAAGTTACAGCAGAAGAAAAGAGCAGATAGAGAGAAGAACCTTGAGCTGAGGCGACCGATGCCGAATTGCCTGGGACGACAACAAGGGCACGTCAGCAGCGTGGGTGCGTTGAGGAGGTGGAGAGACACCTGGACCGAGACATTTGGAAAGAGTGCAGGAGAAAGTATCGGAGAGGTAGAGTCCAGACAGCAACCGTCGAGGGGAGCCTGAACAAGATGAGAGTGTGCAGAGGGAGGAAGAGAAGAGGGGAACTGCGATAAAGATCAAAGAGAGTATTGAGGAAGGTGAAGGAGAAAAGCGAGACAGGATAGGACGAGCCAGAAGCAAGGAAAAGGTCGAGGAAGATAAAAAGGGGTGGGGGGGGGGGGTGCGGGGGGGGGAAAAAAAATAAGGGGGGGGGGGGGGGGGTGGGGGGGGGTATTTTTTTAGGGGGGGTGGGGGGGGGGTGGGGGGGGGTGGGGGTGGTTGGGGGGGGTGGGTTGGGGGGAAAAACAGTCTAACGATGCCAGGACAAGGGGGAAGAGGGACAGGTAAAGGTGGGCAAAGGAGAAAGGTCCAAGCAACTAAAGGGAAAGAAAAGATGAAGAAGTCAGAGCAGTTGAAGGAGGAAGACAAAACAGGAAAGGAAGAGAAAAAAGATGGAGGTCAAGAGGGACAAGGAAAAGTAGGAAAGAAAAGGCCAAGTTCTAAGGAGCGAGTAAACGTCAAGCGAGAGTCTTAAGGCGAAGCTCAAGAGACAAAAGAGTCGGTGGGTAGATAAAAGAAGAGAGCAAAACAGAAGATAGACGAGAGTAGCTGCAGGATCGGGACGTGCGAAAAAGGCGCGCAGAGCTGTTGTGTCGGACTCGGGAAGTGAGGAGGAAGGTTCGAGTTGGAAAGGTGGAGAAGATAGACGTGGGCAAGACGGGGTTTCCAAACAGCGCAGATAGAGTTTGAGGCGATAGTCAGGAGGACTTAAGGAGTGTTTGGGCGGTGGTTGGAGGAGTGAGGATTAGAATGAGATGTTGCGGACGGGACAGGTCATACGCGTTGAGGATCCAGCCGTGATGATCGCTATAGAAGGCGGAGTTCTTCAAGAAGGAACTGAGGAGTAGAGTGAGTGCAAGAGGTGTGTGTATGTGTGTTAAAAATAATTAAAAAAATTAAAAAAATTATTTTTTTTGGAAGGCATCTAATTAAGGGCAAGTGGTGATTCGTCGTGATCCTTGATTAGTCAGGCGTAATTGATTTACAGTTTATGTGACTAATGAAAATAATGGACTTAATGATGATGACAGAGCCGGCTCACAATTAATAATAAATGGAGACTGAGGAAGAGAGAGAGAGAGAGGAGATGATTTTAAGATTACCATAGTTGAAAATTTGTGATTGCTTTGCGATATGGACCAATCAGACAAGGATGGTGGCAGGAGGAGGAGATGATTCTACAGATTACAAATCGCGTTGTAAATATTGGATTGCAATTTAGTGAGTACGATTCAGAGACGGAGTGGCAGGAGAAGGAGATGAGTTTATAGAGATTACAAGTGTCAAAATATTGTATTGCAGTTTTAAGATAAGTACTAACCAGACAAGGATGCTGGCAGGAGGAGGAGATAATTATGGATTACTAATCATTGTAACTATCGTGATCGCACTATTAGTTGAGGCATTGATCAGGGAGATCCAATCAGACAATGATGGTGGCAGAAAGGATGCTTCTTATAGACTACTTACTCATTGTAAATATATTGTGGTTGCAATATTGAGTTGATCAGGGAAGGATGGTTGCAGAAAGAGATGACTCTCTATGGATTACATATAGTAAATATTATGATCCGTTTAATCAGAAAGTTGAGGGGTGCAGAGCAATATGATCAAGTAGCTTTCTGAGGCACAAAAATGTCGGGATTCAGGCGCTGGAGGGTTATTAGAAACAATGTTATAGTATTGTGATGGTGGTTCACAGCATTAGAAGTATTTTTTCTGTGAAATGGGTCACAGACAAGTGTGGGGCACTAGGGGGCACTATCCACTAGGAGTCCCCAGTTACACCTTCTCACATCAGACAACCCCTGGCTAGTGCTTGGGCTGATATTGAATGGTAAATTTGCTCGTTAAGCTAGTCGTTCGTTCGGTTCGTTCGTGTCCACAGTCATTCGTAATGGCTTGTGGTGGTGTCAGGATTTGTTCAAACTGTGTAAGTGATCCGGGGCCGCTGATCTATGATACGGACGCTCTAACATGCCCGCGTTTTTGAGACGGGGGCGGATTGGGAACTGTCAAGGGTTTACACCCTACTTTATAGACACGACTGCGATGTACATGTACAGTGGACCCTGTACACGTTAAGCTGAACGAGAGAAATTTTTTGAGAGTGAAAAATTTGAGGAGTGGTGTGTGAGCGCTGGGTTCATGAAAGTATTTTAGTGACTTCTGACAGTAACCAAGGACGAGATTTTATAATAGGCAGATGAACAGCATTATTTGAGGTTAATTACAAGTAGTTATTCCAATCAGCCAACGGGCGAGGTTGTTCGAGGTAGCAAGCCGCACAACTGTATGTTCCAATCAGCCACACGGCGAGGTGACATTTGCGGGTGTGGTTTAGGCCGCATTAGGGTACTAACCAATCAGCCACATGGGCGAGATGATTCGTGGTTCGTAAGCCATATAGTGTATATTCCAATCAGCCACACGGGCGAGGGGATTCGTGGTTTGTAAGCCGCATTAGAGTAATTTCCATAGCCACATGGGCGAGGTGATTGCGGATCGTAAGCCGCATTCATGTATTCCAATCGGCCACCCCCCCCACCCGGGCGAGGTGATTCGCGGTTCGTAAGTCGCATTGGCGTATTCCCAATCTGGCCACACGGGCGAGTGATTCGCGGCTCGTAAGCCGCACTAAGAGAATTAACCAATCAGCCACACGGGCGAGATGATTCGCGGCTCGTAAGCCGCACTAGCAGTATCCAATCAGCCACACGGGCGAGGGGATTCGCGGCTCGTAGGCCGCATTAGAGTACTAAGCCACCAATCAGCCACATGGGCGAGGTGATTTGCGGCTCGTAAGCCGCACTAGAGTATCTTCCAATCAGCCCACACGGGCGAGGATGATTGAGTCGCGGCCGTTAAGTCGCAATTAGTGTATTTTCCATCAGCAACTGGGCGAGGTGATTCGTGGCTCGTAAGCCGCATTAGGGCATTATCCAATCAGCCACAGGGGCGAGCGAGGGGATTTGCGGCTCGTAAGCCGCACTAGCAGTATCCAATCAGCCACATGGGCGATGTGATTTGCGGCTCGTAAGCCGCACTAGAGTATTTTCCAATCAGCCACACGGGCGAGGGGATTTGAGGGTTTAGGCCGCACTAGGTATCTGTCAAGCAGCCACATGGGCGAGGTGATTTGCGGATCGTAAGCCGCATTAGTGTTCTTCCAAATCGGCCACACGGAGAGCCGGTTATTTGCGGCTCGTAAGTAGCATTGGCCGTATTTCCAATCAGCCACTATGGGCGAGGTGATTCGCGGCTGTAGCAGCATTAGAGTATGAACCAATCAGCCAACGGGCGAGGTGATTGAGGGCTCGTAAGCCACATGGATTAAACCACTCAGCCACAGGGCGAGGTATCGCGGCTAGCAGCCGCACTCACGGTAGTTATCCAATCAGCCCACAAGGCGAGGTGATTTTGCGGGTGTAGCCGCATTAGAGTACTAACCAATCAGCCACATGGGCGAGGTGATTTGCGGGGTTGCAGGCTGCATTAGATTATAATCCAAATATCAAGGGGCAAGGCGATCCGTGAAGTTCTGGAGATGTGAGTGTGAGCAGATCAGACGGATATAAGAGAGGAACTTGGGCGCTTACTCTCAGGACTGACCGACGAACTGCGACATACTTTACGGATTTACAAGAGAAGTGAGGTGACGACCTACCAAGAGAAGGGAGTGGACTGGACACCTACAAGTGGCACTCTTAAGCATTGAAAAACACATGTATATAAATGTAAATGTATAGCAAAGGAATAATGGCCTAGAGTAGTGGCCACGAGAGCAATTCCAATCCCGCTGTGGCCGTCGCGTCGATGTGCCGGGACGGCACATTCTGGGAGGGAGGTGTGTAGCGGGTATTGGATATGACAAGCAAGTTTCACCAAAATAGTGTCAGCCTCCATGTTTATATATTTTTATGCTGTTTCGAGATATACCAGAATAAATTTAGAATGAATTTCTGGTTCCTGCAACTATATGAATATCATAAGTCAGGGTGACGGTAGTTCCGACCAAATCCAGCGCGCAGCGGCCCTGGCGAGACACGAGTCCTTTCCGCCCAGCACAAAAATCTCTCCAGCATTCCATCAATGCGGTGCGCCACACATCCAGAAACCAATTTGCTTCGGATATTTTCTGTTATCTTTCATCGGGCAAGTATAAGTAATTTAGAATGTAGTATTTTAGGGAACATTTTGAGATATGATTTATGAAATTTTAGTTGTTAGAAATAGTGATTTTGTTGCAGGATGACCCACTTGTCATCCTGTGGTGCTGATAGTCGATTTCATGTGAAACATTGCCATTGCCAGAATGGTGTATCAAAAAAAAACCGGTTAAATTCACTTTCGTCACTCCCTACCTTTCGATTGATGTTATTAAACGATCAGCACCTATTCTGATCATTTTGGTGTAAATGCCGCTCATCTGACTACTTGTAGGGTAGGTCATTGTAGTGAAGGAGAGAATGCCACTCTGACTGTGAGGAATTTATTTAAATTGACATCGGCATTAGTCTGAGGCCTCCTTGCTGTGTTTAGATAGAGGTCACGTACGAGTACTTGCTCGCAGTGATTATACAAGGGGTCAAGTTGTGTTTCGGCATGTACACGTTGTCGTGTCTGCCTTAACTAGCAAGAGGAGGGAGGTCAATGCTTTTGAATTTCGATTATTTATTGGAGTAACAATATTTGACAATTTTGCAATTACATACAGTAATTACATTGAAGTTTTCAGGAATTTAGAAGAGATATTTTGAGATTCATTTTTATGTCCTTGACACGGTCCTTTGGGAATTCTCTCTGCAGTGCACTACTTTCACTCAGGACAGACAAATTCTAAAAATAGATGTGAAAACATGCTTGCGCATGCGCTCTCGGATGCATGGTTATCGTTCATACATTCGAAGTTATGGTGCACAATGGAACTTGTGGAGGATTCTGATTCGGTAGTCGGTATTTTTATTATTTTATTACGCATTTAGTTAACGGTGTAAGATTATTATTTATTTTAAATCATATTATTCAGTCATTGTTTGGGGAGGTAGCTTCGGAATGTGATGGATTGTAGACTTAAAATATTTTGATAAGGGTCGGCCATTTCATTATTATTCTCTTTAAATTGTATTTTTAGTAACCCAAGACCTTTATTGTTCTGCTTGTTTCGAGTGGTGAAGATAAAAATAATCTGTTTATTGAAAACTAGATAATTATAGGAACGATACATGTTGTGACCTGAATATTTAATAAGCGCCACTACATGGTACAGTTATACTTAAACCATGTGGTTTACACATTGAAAGCCTTGCATTAGGGAAAGTCACAATAATTCTTGTACTTCTTCATGGTATTTAGTGATAGTTTTATTTGCCTTAACTTTCACAAAAGAAAGCCTAACTATGATTATTAACGCTTGAGATTATGTAACGGGTGTATGTAAGTTAAAATCTAATGTAGTTGCTTGATAATATGTGATGATGCCATCTAGGGTATTGTGATTGTTCATTTATATGATCATTCAAGTCGTCGCTTTATATTACATATTATTGATTATGATTAAGTAACTGTGAGTGTGGGGAACTTGTACACTGAATTATTGATATCTTGTTGGTGCCTTATTGCGGACAGGACTAGGTGATGAGGTGTTAATGTAAGTGATGATGAATGTGGTTGCTTAAGACGACTCACACAAGAGCGATTGTTGTTGTGTATTGTGAACCTGGGATGGTGTGAGCACAGATTATTATTTACCACCATGTCGGGTAGTTAGGTCTTTGGATACACTCGCATCATGGCGTAGGTTGTGCAAGTTTGCTCGTGGGGGGATGATGTCGAGGAAAATAATGGACTATAATGTATGTAGATAAATGTAATGCCATGTTGTCAGTATTACCGTTGTCAACCACCGTAGCCACGTGAAGATTTCGTTCGCCCACCTCTCCGTCGCCCTATCGGTATGCGATGCGCTGATCGCACATTTTCTCTTCAATCATAGCAGGAGATCTAGTGTAGCGCTTCATGATATTAACTGTTATGAGATTGCTTGTTCAATCTTTGACGATTCAAGGTAACTTTAGGCACGCTGTTATACGCAATTTAGTCTATCTCATATTGTAATTGCAATGTCAATTCTATGAATCGATGTACAGTGTCGCTCATTTTAATACCAATGGCCAGTATTAGTATATGGTTATAAATTGAAAGTATCCATTGTCGGTCGGAGATGCAGTTGTGGATAGATAGAAATATTTTGGAAGAGTACACCACCTAATTACTGTTCACTGTGAAAACGTTATTTTATGCCAATTGACTGCACATGTGTTGTTACAGGAAACATTTATGTGTAGAATCGCGTTGAAAGTGTTAGCCCAGAAATATGTTTTCATAGCAAGTTGTTAGACCGGCGAAGGTCCATTAAATGAGTAGGACTAATACTAATACTTGATGGTTATTTTTTATAAAATATTCTGTGAGTGGATAATTGGTACCATCAATACTCTCACGATGTTATTGATAAATTCTATTACACTTTTGATCTATGATACCATGAAGGCGTCTCACATGATTTCGTGTAATGATCGATAGTGTATGGCACTGCAGATGTTAGTTTACAGTGGTACCATGGCATGTACCTTCTCGTTGTGCTCATTGGCTTGTGTGGTGCGATACAACGGGTGGTCAAGATCCCTCGGCTTAACAACGAGGGGGTGCCTGCCAAATACTCTAACATGATGCATACATCTCATTCATTACACAATTTCCCGCTTTATCCGACGGGGGTGGATCTCTATTATATATGTAGGTAAGGTGAGGGACATTTTGAAACATTCCAGGTCAGACCCATGCATACACAGTGGGATGCCATGTGATGCTAAGCAAGGGATGCCATATGATGCAAGCATGGGATGCCATATGATTAAGCAAGGGCATGCCATATATGTCAAAGCAGGGAAAGCCATGATGTTAGGCATTGGATGCTATGTGGATGTCACATGTTGTGATAACGTGGATGGTCTGCAAATAGGATCCATAAGTTTGCAATGAGGATGTGCCATGATGTAAAGCATAGGATGCCATGGAGGGATGCTCGCAAAGCATGGTCGTTTGGTGGCAAGGTCTCACTTTATTAACTTCTGAAATTCATATTAAAAAATCAATACTAAGTGTATATCTGATTATTAAAACTTGTTACCCATGTGTGTTAATACATACAATGCATACCTATGGTATGTCATTGCGATGCATTAACGGTAGCTGGCCCCGCGCCCCGAGAGGGGGCCCCCTGTCCAAATGTCCGTATAAGGCGTTAAACACTAGAAATCAGAGCATTGGATAACTTCAAATTGTCCACTCGTGCTCACGTAATATAGAGTTTAACCCATTCTATCCTGTAGGCTTTCTTAATTAGTCCTGAGTTAGATCCTCAGTCCTTAGGCCTCCACTTTTGGTGAGTTCCCGAGAGTATATTACCATATTAGATTGGTGATATGTATTTGTATTCGAATTCACAAGAACTTAGTATATGTGATGATATGAGGGAGTATTAAGAAAAATAATAGATGAAGGGTAGGGTAAGATGTAGTTGTAAGGGGGTAAGGCAGGGTATTGTTGCAAAAAAAAAAACAAGCGCAAAATAATCTCTCCATGCATTCCATCACTGCAGGTGTGTATGGAACCAATGTTGCTGTTAGATGTTAGATGTAAATAACTAAACTTTAGAACTAATAGACGAGATGGGATACGTTGTCTCAGTGGTTCTCAATAGTTACAAGGCGGCAGAGTTCTGCCCTGCACCTTACCCACGCTATATAATTCGATCATAGGAGGGGAAGGGGGTTCCCGCAACAGTATGATCATTTTTTAGAGATCATATAGGATATTATTATTTCTTCTTTATCACTTTTTTATTTACTTCCTACATTACTCTCTCTTTCGAATCTTTCTTCCTTTATAATTTATTTTTTGGCTTCCTTTTTCAATTTTTTTTCCTCAAACACGCATATATTTATTTCTCAATACGGTATAATGCTAATCCCTATATGAGCGTATACTCGCCCGTTAAACAAAATTCCGCACCCTAACATTTTGAACGCTAAATAGGCCTAATGAATGGCTAATATTGCTCGCCTTCAAATTACATAAAAAATGCTTTCCATCCAGTAGTTTTTTCTTGGGTTTCTCTTCAAAAACTTCAAAAAACTACAGTTCTCAGCAGAGTACTAATCTCTTTCCTCCCTCATTCTCGGTATTTGGAAATTCTCAAGGATTCAAAAAATTTGTAGGCTGCGCGTATCTACTTGTACGTATTCTAATATTGATTGGGGAGATTTTTCGTAAAAATTTGCATGACGGGCATGGCGCACGCTATTCGCCAGGTGCGGCGATCGCCGCACCACTTTTGAGAAGCAAAAAAAAAAAAAAAAAAAAAAAAGAGCGAAAGAAAGAGAAGAGAAAGAAAGAAAGAAAAAGAAAAAGAAAAGAAAGAAAGAAAGAAAGGGAAGAAAGGGAAAAAAAAGAAGTATCTTGAAGAAAGAAACGGGAGAAAGAGAAAGAAGGAAAGAAAAGAAAGGATAAGGAAAAGAAAAGAAGAAAGAAAAGAAAGGAAAGAAAAGAAGATAAAGAAAGAAAAAGATAAGAAAAAGAAAGAAAGGAGAGGAGCGGAGAGCGGGAGAGAGATGAGAGAAGAGAGAGAGAGTGAGTTGGTGAGAGTGAGAGGGCAAAGAGGGAGAAGAGAAAGAGAAGGGGGAGATATAGAGAAAAGAGAGAGAAAGAGGGAAGGAGAGATCGTGCGAAAGGTGGAAATTAAAGTTTCGATTGCGCACAATGACACTTAACCTGTACTTTTACGGAAAAATTACTTTGCTAACCCATAAATTTCCAAATTTTTCGCGTCTACGAGCGGTTTTGTTAAAAGGTGCAACAAGAGATTTCCCATAAAAGGTGTCCCGAAAAAAAGAAAAAAAAATATGAAAATTCTATTCTGAACCAATGAAAGTTTCTATCAAAACACCTCCCATATGTGACAAATGACTATCGGAAAATTATTTCTTTGTACTAAAAATTGGAAATGTTGAATTTGACTATGTTTTAGGGCCTATGTCTTTACATTGAAATTAAATCCAAAAATCGCCTTTTGTTTTATATATATTGGGGGGTATTTCTATATTGAAATCACTACTGTTAATCCCAAATTATGGATGCCCCAAAATTATTTCGTTGAGCCTATAAGGAGTTATAGACACAAGTGCAGGGCCTATCTTGCTTGGTTCCTGTAGGATTTTAAAGCATCGGGGTATATGAACTCTTCTAAGCCTTATATAGGACATAGGGGACAACTGGCATATTTCAAATTTTCAAGCTTGCATAAGAAAATGTGTGTGGAAAGCGACATGCAAAGGTTTCGAGCCTCCCGCACTGGCACACCTCGTGTCGCTTGATATAGGAAACTCTACATGAAACGTACATATTGATTGTAAACGTGATTAATACAAAAAGAAATCAACTAATTTTACATGTTACTTGTCCACCAAGATAACGTGAACCACTTACAAATTTCCAAATTGGTTCAATCTCAAATTGCATGAGATAATGCGTTTTGGATAGCGAAAATGGCCAAAGGTTTCGCGCTTCACGCGGGAGGGGGACACCAATACCACACCCTCGCGTCGCTTGATAATGAACTCTCCATGAACCATTTACCACGAGAGCCATTTAGGAAACACGATTTTCCCGGGCCATTAGGGACGCACCATTAGGACTCAAGGGGGGGGGGGGGGGTAGAAGCTTTTTTTAAAAACAATCATCCACCAACGAGGGGGGAAAAAAAAAATCACTTTTCCCACTTTCCAGTAAAAAAAATAAAAAAAATTTCCCCAACATCTTAAGGGTTAAAAAAAAAAAACTGCCCCGTGGAAAACTAAGAAGAAGAAATTGACCCGGTTATTAAATTGGAAATACTCTATAACCATAAATTTGCAAAAATAATTTTTTCGCGCTAGCGCGCTTTTAAAAAAGTCATTACAGACCTTTAAGTGATAGGCTTCTCCGATTGAGAAATGACGACAAATTTGTCATGGAACGTTGCGACCAATCTTCTGCTACCTTTACGCATGCATTAAACGGCCCGGCACAACTTTGACGTGTTAATTCAAAATTAGCCATACACAGTTGATCTTTTCAGACAGTTCTCAAAGTAAGCATATATTTGCATCATATATAACAAAATGTTAAAACCCATCAATATATTTTACTTTTAAACCCGTTGATCATATACCAATAAGCTTTATTTCGAATGTTTCTATTCAAATGTGGCATGGGAAAGAAAATGTGTTTGGAAAGCAAACACATCGCAAGGGCTTTCGCGATTTGCGAGGGAGGCGAACACCCCTCCCGCCACCACCCCCAGACAGCTTTGTAAATGAAATGCCATGAACACGTTATGCTGAGTTTCACAACAAAACTTGAAACCATCAAATATTTAAATTTTACTTTGTAAAAACGTTGATCATACTACAGAGAGGTCCCAACAGCGTTCACACTTTTTGTCCTTAAAATTTCTCAAAGAGGGGTGGACATAATCAAATTTAGAAATGGTGAAAATGACGTTGAAAACAGAGCTCAAATAAACCAAATGGCGGCTCTGGTGTAGAGAAAAATAGTCAAAAACAACTTTGCACACTCTTAGTCTATTATGGGGCAATCGTGTTGGTTAACAATATCAATACCAGATAGTGTTCTGTAGGGGCCTACTCAAGAACAAACTACTGAACCCCCTTCAAGTTTGTGTGAGGTGTTTACCTTTTGAAATCCTGAATCTGGAACCAAGGAGACGTACACTTGAATCAATTGAATACACTTTCAAAAATTAATGTCCATTTACAAAATAATTATATAGTTGATATTCATATTGAGAATTTTACATAAAAAGGGGATTGCATTCTTTTCTTGTCAGTCGCTTTATCATCACTTTTGAAGACTGTTAGCCTCAGGTTTAGCTATAAAAACTCAAGGCCAATTTACACTGTGGAACATTTTTACAGAAGAGTTAATAAATACCAAATCATGACGGGGTGCGTTATTCAAGGTTTGAGTGTATCAATCTTTGATCGGCTAACTAAGTGCCATATAGACTTACGTATGTGTGGCAAATGGTCCTATCCACCTTTTTCTACATATGGTGGCCATTTTGTCATTCCAGCTTTGTTTTCAACGCCGTTTTCACAGGTTTCCAACCAAGATATTATCCTCAAATAAATGTGTGATATGTCTAGCCACATTGAGAAAATTTGCATAAGAAAAAAGTGCAAAAAAACTTTTGGACCACTCTGTATTAAAAGGGACATATAGATACATGTAATGTAATATAAGTAAAATCACTTACACAATTTCAAGTTGTTTCTGTCAAAATGGCATGGAAAATTGTTTTTGAAAAGCAAATATGCAAGGGTTCAGTGCTTCGCACGGGAGGGGGCCACCCTCCTGATAACCAACCCCGGACAGCTTTGATATACACCCCTCTAATGACACATTTATGCTTATTCAAACAAAACTGAAAACCATCAACTATATTTTGCTTTTAAAACGTGATCAGACTATAGGCCTAAGCATATCTTCAAATTGTTTGTATCAAACAGGGGGGGTAGGACCTGCCAACCTAACCGCAACAGCAAATTCAAACAGCATCAACTTCCGGCACAACCTGAGTGCTAGTCTAATTATTGAAAGACTTAACAGTACGAGGGCGCTCTTACGCAATCGAACGGTTACACACAGACTTACTAAAGGGACTAGCCTGGTCACGGCATATTTAAAGACCTTCAGTGATTTGCTAAATCAGAAAATAGGAAAAAAATCTCAAAAATCAGATTTTGGCATTGATGTAACAAGTACAGGTATCCTTGCATACCTGCACAATGATAAGACCAGATGAAACCTAATAAGGACAAGGAATCGGAACATTCAGTCATAACGGTCCGTTCGGACACTAATTACAACACGTAATTGAATGGGGATCCGTATCTGGAACACTGCCCGTTTTTCTTCCTTTCTGTCAATTCTTCAGTTGGAAAAGGTAATATGAGGAATTCTAACAGACTATCCTTCACTTGAAGCTATGCCAGCAAATTTCAAATATTTTCAAATTATGATAGTGTCTTTAAATCTAAATGAACGTTATTGAAATTACACTATTTTCAGCGGGGGTAATCCACTAACCCGACGGGATTTTAAGCCAATAATTTTTTTCTTAATTATCCTATATTACTAGATCTTTGAACAAAGGTTTAAGAGCTGATTTTTTCAGTCACTGGGACCGAGACGAGACCGGCCATAGAAATGCACGTAAGCGTTCCCACAAATTACCGTGTGGAACAGGCGGACGAAGGTTCATTAATATTTCGTATGAAGTAAGTGGGATTAGAGGTTGCGAAAATGTAAGTTCGACCAATGGCGACATATCCGCTAAATCGACCTCATTGGCCATATCAATTACATTTATTACCAAACAGACCTCTACACCTTTTGGGCATATAGCTAGAAAAACGATTTTGAACAACTTTCTTCATCCAACAAAAAGATGTTGGATGAAGGAATTTTGAGAAAAAGCCAACTGCAATTTGAATATTTTAGGGATTTAGTTTCAAATTTGCCGTTGCTTTCATCTCTTCCTTCAGGCAGACCACACACGGAGTTGTGTGCATGGGAAGCGTAAAAGTAGCGTCGTGGATTGTTTTGTTACAGAGAGGGACTAGTATATGTAGCTCGTCCCCATGCCGAGCCCGAGCGGTTAACTTTGCGATTTGTATTTGAAGCAAGACTAGCTAGGCTAGGCTTGGCATGCACTGATGATTTGATGATCACGTTAGTGTGTATTGCTCGTGATTGTAAAACATAGGCTACGCGATGTCAAAGTAGTACCCATAATCCCATGATTACATGTGTGAGCCTGTGAGAAGATAGACATTTTTGACAGAAACACATTCTGGGGCTATATACACGAGGCAGATCAATGTGGACAGTGGGCTGGCATGGTGTATTACATACAATAGGAGTATCGTGTTACTGCCCACTGCACAGCCCACAGCGTATACTCGGTTCGGTCTCTTGAGTCATGAGGGTAACGTATACGTAATGATGTGACTCTGCATTCGCTTTAGCATTTCGAATGTGTGCCTTTATCACGTGCTGTTCGCAATGGAAAGGCCAGCGCGTTCGTTTCTAGGGTGCAAAAAAAGAACGCGCACAGTGACGTCAGGTCGTCACCTCCAAAACTTGAGATTCGAAATATAGGGAGTGGCAGATAGGATCACGCTTCTATCGCGGTTTTCATTGCATTCACCTAGGTCACGCTAATAAAGCGCGATTCCAATTACGCCACTGACGTGCATGCACTTAGGCGATAGATTTGATTTGTCGCAACCATCGCTGTAAATGGCATGAAACTGTGCATCTTGCAGACAGTCCAATGCACGTTCACAAACATATGGATCTGGGAAGTACCACATTGTTTTATACATTGATGGGGATCTGGTGCCCTGTGTACATAGCCCATCTGTAGTGTTTTGGTCTTACATGTCCTTGTGAACATGACATCTGGTTGTCTGGAAACATTCCGTTCAGTGTTTCTTCTAAGCTGTATGACACGATTTGACGCAATCGGTTGCAGATTTTACGCGTGACGCGGGGGCGTGACGCACTACGATTTGGAGTTTAGGACAGCAGGACTCGTCAGGATCAATTGGTGAGTCGAGTCACTCAGACTTGTACTCATGCTCGGTGGACTCGGACTCGGGTCCCATGGACTCGAACCAGGGCCCCCATTGTGCCATGGACTAGGATTCGCCGCAGACTCAAACCTGCTGGACTCACCCTTTTTACTCAATTGAACCTCAGTGGACTCTGACATTCAACAAAAAACACAACACACATTATCTCATACTGGCAATACTAGTAGTTTGAATGATCACCAGATACCATGATTTGTTTACATGTTCAATCTTCTAAAAATTATAAATATGCTGACAACCTTATCTAAATCAGATGACCAATGATATTAAATAGTCCCAATGCACCATTCTCACTAATTTTGTAAATGCTCAAAATCAGGAAAAGTTTAGATAAATTGGAAACTGAATAGATGCTTTGTATTGTTATTGTTTCATACAATCAAGCACGAGCAAGCATGAAGCAGGGCGCGTTACAAAGCCAGAGAGGCGGAAAAGCGTGTGAAGATCGTACTCGCGTGGAGTTTTTAATAGTTGGTTGAAGAGCCAGCGCTCTCTTTAGCAGATTATTGATAATGCGGCGATGCGGCATAAAATAAAATTGTGTTGCCTGTCAAAAAAGTGTCGCTGTTGACCGGCATTGCTGAGATTAATGACCTTCACCGCCGGTTGGAAATCCCCACATGCCCAATCAAGCTGCTGTTTATAACAGGGTTCCGCGCTTCGCGCCAGTAGGGGGGGGCGAACACTATATGGGCCTGAGAGCATAATTTCGGGCCAAATCTCCTAGAAACTAGCCGTATCATGGTTTTTTATACGTACGCTTGTAGACCAATCATTAGCTCGCCGCACCACTTTCAATTAGCTTCCGCCGGCCCTGCAGGCCAACACTAGTAATCACCAAATCACGCACTCCGCACGCACTGTTTATCAGGCTCATAAAAGTATTTTAATCCCATGTAAGCGGCCATCGTCAGTGGCTAATACAAGGTTGCCAGCTCGTATCCAAGTGATATCTACACAATGGCGGGCGGTTAAATCCCAATTTTCACCATTGTAACATTTATTTTTACCATCTTCTTGATTTTACCAAACTAAACAATATAAAACATATTGTTATCCATATCAAAGCCCCTGACCTGCCATATGAAAAACCATACACCATGCATGACTACGTTTATGCTGTGAAAAATTGAGTATTTACTGTGTGTGATCACGAAGTACTTTGTGCGCGCACTGTTTACGAAACATGCACCCAAAGTTATTATTAGGTGTGGTTAATGGATAGCCGTTGGAAATTATTACCGCAATCAGCGGGTGGTGACCTGGATGATTTTCCCAAGGTGGTGGGCGGGGTTGACAACCATATTTGGAGTAGAGTACTTATGCAGTCATCAATTTCTATTTACAAGTAACCGATTATTATAATTGACTGGAGCTTGTCAGGTAAAGAACGGATTCCGATGGACCCTCGCGCTGCGCGCTCGGTGGCTCGGGCCGGGGCTAGGTCAGTGGGAAACGAGGGTCCATACTAGATGGACTAGCTGCAGGGGGGAGGGGGATTTTTCTACAAGAAAATATTGTCCCGTAGTGGAGGTATTACGGTAGGTATGTCTGATTAAGGGATCGACGGGACCATTTCCTTTTCAAATTGACATTTAAATTTAAAGGGTCATTCTTCCATGTACCAATTAAGGGTCAATCACTTTGTTTACCAATAAAGGGTCTTCCTTCATTTGCAAAATTAAAATTTCTCAGTTACTAATTAAAGGGTCCATTCCTTCATTTACAAATAAAGGGTCTCATTCCGTAATTTTAAATTTAAAGGGTCATCTTTCATTTACCAATTAAAGGGGTAATTCATTCACTACCAATTCATTTATAATTTACAGGGTCATTCCTTTCATTACCAATATTAAGGGTCACTCCTTTATTTACCAATTAAAGGGTCATCCTTCAATGTACCAATTAAAGGGGCATCCTTCATTTACCACTTAAAAGGGTCATTCCTTCATTACCAATAAAAGGGGTCATTCTTATTATAAGGTCATGCTCATTACCATAAAAGGGTCCTCTTTATTTACCAATAAAGGGTAATTCCTCATTTACCAATAAAGGGTCATTCTTCAATTTACATTAAAGGGTCATCCTTCATTTACCTATTAAGGATTCTTCGATTCACCAATTAAAGGGTCTGCCTTCATTACCAATTAAAGTGTCATTCCTTCATTCCACCCAATTAAAGAGTCATTCCTTTATTACATTAAAGGGTCAGTCCTTATTTACCAAATTAAAGGGTCATTTCCGTTCATTTACCAATTAAAGGTCATCCTTCATTTACCAATTAAAGGGTCATTCCTTCATTTACCAAGTAAAGGGTCATTCCTTCATCTACCAATTAAAGGGTCCTTCATTTATTTACCAATAAAGGGTCCTTCCTTAATTTAACCAATTAAAGGTCATTCCTACTTTACCAATTAAAGGGTCATTCCTTCATTCACCAATTAAAGGGTCATTCCTTCCATTCCCAATATTCTTAAAGGGTCAGTCCTTACGTTACCAATAATAGGGTCATCCGTATTCAACAATTAAGGGTCATGCCTTCATTTAACAATTAAAGGGTCATTCCTTCATTCATTCAATTAAAGGGTTCATTCCTGTAGTTCCCAATTTAAAGGGTCATCTTCATTTACCAATTAAAGGGTCATTCCTTCATTGTACCAATTAAAGGGTCATCCTTCATTTACCAATTAAAGGTTTTTTTTTTAATATTTTTGTGAGAAATAGCAATTTATATTCACCAATTAAAGGGTCATTCCTCATTTACATTTTATTTACCAATCAAAGGGTTTCATCAATTCATTACCCAATTAAGGGTCATGCAATTTCATTTCCCAATTAAATGGTCATTCATTTATTTACCAATTAAAGCGTCATTAAATTATATTCACCAATTAAAGGGGTAATTCTTTCAGTGACCAAATTCAAGGGTAATGCCTTTGTCAATTTAAAGGGGTCTCATTATTATTAACAGGGTCATTCCATCATTTATTGAATTAACAGGGTCATTCCTATCATTTACAAATTAGAGGGCATCATGACATGTTTACTAATTAAAGGCCTTAATTATAAAGAGTAAAGTGAGGTTGAATGCACATGCTTTGGATATGTGTAAAGCTCGCGGTTTTTAAAAAAACAACGGAACAAAATTGGACACTTCAATTTTCAATAAAACAATTTGGACCCTTCATTTTTCATTTTGACTCTTGACATTGACACTCAAGTCTTTGACTTTGGGAAAAGGAAAAAAAATGACGTGATACCAACCATTTTGGAAAACCTACACGAAGTACTGAAACCTCAGCAACGTTTAATTAGATAAATATTGACCATTCTGAGAGCCTCAATTAATACTGCTATATTAGTTACAAAATATCACTGATCATTTACCGCATTTGGAGATCGAATATTAAGAATTGGAAACGAAGACAGATCTATTAACAAAGACAACAGTATATTATTTTTAAAAGATACCACGCTAATGAAAAACATTGATAAGTTGAAAAAGGAACTGTCCAACAGTATTCGGGATAATGTTTCATTGGGTCAATGAGGCAATTGTGATTCTAAAAGCTCGTTGGACAAGTTTACCAAATTGTACGATGAGTGTGTTGCCTTGGCGTTAAAAAGTTTGTGTGGTAGTGTAAAGAAAAGAAAGTTACACATTCACCGTGGATTTTCAAGGTATTTTTAAAAGTATCATATAAGAACAAACTGTCATTATAAAGAATATGGTACGATGCCCGAATGAAAATCAAGCTCATAAAGTTTACAACGTCCCGAAACAAAATTCATACCTTGATTCGAAAGTGTGTAAGAGGAGTACTTTCAGAAAAGGTTCAAGAAACACGAAATATTATAAAACAGATGGGGAAAATTATTAATAAGATTGTTGCGGTCGTGCAAAAAGGTCGGGTACAGCAAAGTAAATTTAAATCGGAAGATGGTGTTCCTGATTACGCTCCCCAAATATATCAAATGCTTTTAACAATTTTTTGTGATATAGGACCAAAATTAGCTTCAAAGAAAAAACATACGGGCAAAAAATATATGAATTATCTAGGACCGAACTTTACAAAAGTGTATTTTGAGAAAAACAATGTCACGGGACGAGGGTAAAGATCTTACTAAGTTTAAATCGAAAATAAGATGTCATGGTCATGATGTGATATAAAGAAACTATATTGTAAAGAGGGTGCCCAAAAGATAAGGAAATAGGCAAGCTTTGACGAATATATTCCATAGTTTCCATTTCTACTGGAGGTTGTTCCAGACAACTGAAAAATAGCAAAAGTGGTTCCAATATATTAAAAAAAGATTGACCAAAGAAGTATTTTCCAATTATCGACCTGTTTCTGTTTTTCCCTGTTTTTCTAAATTCTCGAAAGACTATGGTTTAACAGATGTACGGATTATTTTGATAAAAACAAAATATTGAATGATAAACAATTGGGATTTGGATCAAATCTTCAACATATATGGCAATCATTGAATTAGTGATAAATAAGTAATGCATTAAAAGATGAAACTACGTTGGAATATTTATTCGATTGTCAAAAGCGTTTGACAACTATTAACCATGACTATGATGCATAAACTAGAATATTATGGTTTTCGAGGTATTGCCCTGGAATGGTTTAAAAGCTACAGAATTTTAAATAAACCAGGGAAAAACTGCCATTTTGGTGGGGTCCAACTTTTCTCCCGGTTTTATTCCTAACGCATCTCTTTCAAATAACTTGGGGGAACAACCCTAAATTTTCCTAGAATCCAAGATGGCGGCCAATTACAAATGTTGGTCACCAAAATTACATCAATTAACATAACGTAATGTTGCAAATTGTCATTTTCAGATTTTTCCGGTGGTTCTTATATCCTTGACCTATGTACTTAAATCCAGCTGAAGCACTACTCATGATTTGATCTCAATCCAAGATGGCGCCAAAATCCAAATTAGTGGATAAAATTACTTAATTTGAACTATCCGGCCTATTAAGTTCCCTCCCCTTTTATACTTTTTCTGTCTGGATGTGTTATTCTGGAACTTATACCATTTCTGAGCTTACAGCTACCTAATATTTAGTCCTCAAATCAAAGCATGGCCACCAAAATGGGTACCAAAATTATTTTACTGTAGTTTGTGATAGTGCATGGAGCGTCCTTTACAAGTTAATTCGTAGAATTGTCCATCCTAAAGATGGAGCCTTCAAATTCCCCGGAAACGCCAATCCGTTATAGGCCTCTTGAATCCAAGATGGCGGCCAAAATCCAATTGGCCGTCAAAATTTACATTAAATACATAATAAAGTAACTTGAAACCGTTATTTGCGATTTTTTTTCCGTTGTTCTCTATCCTTGACCTAAGTACTTAAACGCCAGCTGAAGCACTACTCATGAATTTATCTGAAAGTTCAGAATGGCGGCCAAAATCCAATTAGCTATATAGATTACGTTAACTATACTAACTGTCCTATTAATTTTCCATTACAAACCTTTTTTGCAGGATTTTTTTTTTTATTTCTGAATTTATACTGTATGTCCTGATTTAACCAACAAGGCTACCTAATAAATATTCTCAAAATCCAAAATTGCCGGCAAAGAATGGCCACCACAATTATCTTAATTAGGTGTGTGGTGTACTGGAGCCTTCCGATTACAAGTAAATTCAGTAGATCTCTCGTCCTAAAGATATATCCTTCGAATTCACACAACACTATCGATTATAGCGTCGTGAATCCAATATGGCGGCTTAATGTCTGAATGGCTGCAAAAATGCCCAATTCCTCATCAAATTTAATTCTACCAGGTTCTTTGCTCAAAAAATATTTTTTTGGTGTGAAACAGGGGTTTATTTGGTAACACTAGAGGCATATTGTTTGTATACGAATTATGCTAATGTCTAGCTACATATAACTCATGTCAAGGTTCATTTATTTATGTTTAGAACTCCAATACACTTACAAGTTATTAAGATACTTGGTGGTGGCCATTTTGCGGCCATCTTGGATTTGAGACTAAATATAAGGTAGCCTGTAAGCTTTAGCACAATAAGGAACATTCAAAGTAAAACATCCAGTAAAAAAAGGTGTGAAATGGGAAAAATTAAAGGCCGTATAGTTCACGTAATGTTATTCGGCTAATTGGAGTTTTGGCCGCCATCTTGAATTTGAGATTAAATCTTGAGCAGTGCTTCAGCTAGCTTTTAAGTACTTAAGTCAAGGATGCAGAACAACTGACAAAAAATCTGCAAATAACGGGTTTAAGTTACTTATTATGAATTAATGTACTTTTGACGGCCAGTGGAATTTTTGGCCGCCTCTTGGATTAAGGCCTATAACTGATGGCGTTTCAGGGAATGTGAAGGATCCATCTTTAGGATTGACAATCTACTGAATTAACTTGTAATCGGAAGCTCCCATGCAATATACACTACGTAAAATAGATTTTGGTACCCATTTTGGTTGCCATCTTTTGATTGAGACTAAATACTAGGTAGCCTGTACGCTCAGCAAATATAGTAAAGTTCAGAATACACATCCAGCCAGAAAAAGTCATAAAAAGGGGGGTAACTTAATAGCCGTATATTCAAATTAAGTAATTTTATCCACTAATTTGGATTTTGGCCGCCATCTTGGATTTGAGATCAAATCATGAGTAGCGCTTCAGCTTGATTTTTAATTACATATGTCAAGGAGATCAGAACCACCGGAAAATCTGAAAATGACAATTTGCCACATACCTATTATTAATAATGTAAATTTTTGGTGACCAATTTTTAATTTGGCCGCCATCTTGGCTTCTAGGAAAAATTTAGGGAGTCCCCCAAGCTTATTTGCAGAGTATGAGTTTAGACCTATAAAACCGTGAGAAAGTTTGACCCACAAAATGGCAGTTTTTCCCTGGATTAGACCTGTCTACTACTCTTGGATATAAAACACAATTTGTACGATACCAATCATGTGATTCAGTTTATCAAATATAAATGCGGGGTACACAAGGCTCAATTTTGGGGTCCCTTTTTGTTCATTCTATATGTAAATGATTTGTAAATGCCGTTTCAAACATTCATCATTGCTGGAAGTAGTCTTTTGCTGATGATACTACCTTACTGTACCCCATTGCCAATATAGCCACCAATTATGTAATAAATAGTGAATTACAAGAGAATATAACTGTTCAGGCAAATAAATTAGCGGTCACTGCGAGCAAAACTAATTATATGTTGTTGGGATCGCCTTATATAACTTAATATTCCAGACAGAAATTGAAAGGCAATGATTGGCAAGACAAAACTGGAGTTAATGCTACAAAATATTTTTTAATGTTGTACGTGATAATGTGGCCATTGGAGAGAGTTCACGAGACCAAATTTTTGGGGGTTATCATCGATGAAACAGCTTACGTGGAAAAATCCAAATCGATCAAATATCAAAAATATTCTAGAAACGTTGGTTTACTCTCCAAACTTCAGCACTTTGTACCTGGAATGTTTTACTCTTTATATTGTACGTATTAATTACCTTACCAATACATTATGGTATCTTAATATGGGGTAGTTCTAATAAAATTCTATTTAATAAATATTTTAAGTTGCAAAAATGCTGTAAGGACGATGGTCAATAGTCATTATAGATGCCAGTCTGGGCCATTAATTTTCAAAATCAATTTGTTGAACGTCTTTGATACATATAGCTGGAACTTGCAGTGTTTAACTGTACAAAACTATCCTACCAATTACCAAGCCTTTTGAGAAGTTTTTGTAAAACATGCCCCAAATACAAAATACCATACAGAAATGCCACAACGATAGTATTAAGAATAAAGACAATGTTTTTCCGATCGCGCTGTGAGAATTCTGGCCCGATATTATGATATTCCTTTGGACATGATATCAAGACGTGTAAAAAATATCAATTGGTTTTAGAAATCATTTCAATCTCTACTTCTAGTTGAATATGAATGAGTTTTTTGTTTGGCAGTCTTTTGTTTATGTTTATGTGTGTCTTTGTTTGGTGTGTAGGAAACTTAGGTTTAGGGATGATCACATCTGGCATTATTGGCCTCTCGATCATCTCCTCAAGATCATTGTCTTGTTGTGTCTTTGTAAGATTTATGTGATGTATTAAATAAAGTTGATTGATTGATTGATTGATTGTTGATTGATTGATTGATTGATTGGATTGATGATTGATTGAGAACATGAGCGTACACCGCGGCGTCCCGTAATCTGGAGGAGAGAGTTTCTAGGGTCTTTGAATATCATGAAACGCAAATTCCTACCACCACTTTGATACTTTGCTTCCAAATATCAATTTTTTATTGACTTCAACATTAGGAAATTGGCGCACAAAGATAGTGCATATTTTAAACCATTTCTCTGGATTTGGAATGAATTATTGGGTTGCAATTACATTCCTCCTGGCATTATTTTAACAGATACCCATCTTCGTAATAAATTCAAAGCTCCATTTCATTGACGTGCCACTAAATATTTTATTGTTTGTTATTTATGAAACGATTTTTAATTGAAACTGATATGGTTTGCACTAATTAAAACTTGTGTCGATAACAGTATACTCCTTTGTTTACTAATTTACTCTGTGTTTGTTTCTTCTTTTTGTCCAAGTTGCTATCTTTGTGACTTTACGACAGCATGTCTAGCTGGGCGAAACAACTCTGCCCGTAAAAGAAACGAGTGTCAGTGGCATCAAAAACAAATCATTTTGGTATATCGCACTATTGATTATATCTCTGGATTGACAAAGCAAATGAAGATAAACAAACACCATTGAAAGCCTGTTCTTTGTTCTTTTAACATTAATGTCAATACGAATGACTTCTTTGAAATTTCATATTAACCAATTTTTTTTTCTTTCTCTGATTGCACCATATTTTTTAGACGGCTGTATAGAATCAGTGGTTCTTTTCTGTGTAACGAGCCTGACAACACCTTTACACATATAGGGGTATTAAATCAAAACAGACACAATTTTACCATTAACATCAACACAAAAATCAAATTTATAAGACAAATGACCAAAGTTTGAAGTTCATAAATATCTTCATAATGATGGTGCTCTTGTTACTCTGGAACTTACTTCTTTTGGAAAGTCCTAAGTGACTGGAACTTACTGTAGCAGGCACAAATCTTGAATCTTGATTGAAGTTGTTGTCTTACTGGATTCACATCTTGAAATTAAGAGGTTCTCTTTCTCCGTCTTGCTCGCAAGTGTATACGCTCTGCTGGAGTTCGCTCAGGAGACTTTGAGATCTATACTTAAGTTTTCTTTGTCTTCGACACTTGCATAAACGGGTGAGTTTCCATGATGGTTTTGTAGAGGATGACTTTTTGGGATGACTTTTAAATTCCCACGGATATAAGTGAGTAGTTAAAGTTTAACGACCAACTCAACACAATTGTGGTATATCTTTGTCCTTCACATTTAAAAACATCAAACTTTAACATCCATAACAATAAATTCTAATCACAACATTTTTAAAGTTAAAAAATTTATCAAACAAATCAGCCTCCGTCAGGAAATTCATCAACAAGAGCTAATATCCCTTTGAAATAAGTTTTCAAATCTGGGACCACTGTAATTTTTCCCTACAAATAAGCGCATAATCAACGTACTCAAGTAAACATGTTTCAACGAAAGAGTACATCAACAAGGGAAATACCCCGAGGGACTGGCTCACCTTCTAAGCAAATGACTGGGTCAATATAAGTATGACCAATTTTTACATCGCGCTAATACAATCACGTCCCTTCGTCCAATCAACCTGACTACCAACATCTCCAACAGTTTGGTTGAAGCATCATTTTTATTAGGGAACATGAATCCCACAGCATTTGCCACCTATTTCTGTATAACTATTAACTGAAGCCTTAAAATCGGTAAAGTGGGATCTCATTGTTTGTTATATTCATATGAAGGGCTTCTTTCGCCAATACCTCAACCTTTTCATTGCCTTGAATACCCATGTGACTCGGAATCCAGCTAAAACAACGATTTATTCAATTGATACAAATTGAAGAATACGTCCAACAACTCAGCACTATAGGGATGACGACATTCTCTACCTTTCAAAGCCATAAGACTAGCTAGTGAATCAGAACATAATAATGAAGTGACTCTCATTTGAATTTTTAGCTAATTCTAAGGCCAACTTCAGTGCCTTCAATTCATCAGTGAAAATAAAGATTCTCAGGTAACCTACTCTGACGGGATCACGCCGACCTTAAAACGCTGCAGTAGCCTTTCCCAAAACCATAGACCCATCTGGATAATAGCTCGTGTTTGGATGATATTTATGTCTAGAGATCATCAAATTTCGCTTGAAAAAACAGATCAATAGTTAGAACCCTTCTTATATTGAACATAAAGTTAGGTCCTATCAAGTTCCAACATTTGTCCAAGGAGACTAATAGGAAAATCAATGAATCATGTTTATCAGCATTTGGACACACCTTTGAAAAACCTCTTTTTATACGGATTCCAAAAATGGAATCGCATTAGGTTTACTAGTATTTAAGTTGGTAAATTTAGGCGAATAGGTGCTCTCATGTGTTGGGATATCATCATTACTTTTAGGTTTTAGAGCATATTGAAGAGCTAATTTTCCCATCTTAGATGTAATGGATGTTCAATTAAGCTTCGACATAGCAGCTTTCAAAAAACAACATAGGAGAGGTACGAAAAGCACCACCTTGATTCTGAATAGGTGCAAGCTTTTTCAAATATGACGAGCAGAACTATAAACAATACAACCATAATCCAATTTTGGATCTCACAAGTTATCTATAAAGGGCGAAGCAAAACTGAGCTATCTGCACCCCAAGTCCATCGTTGAAACTACTTTAAAAGATTCAAGAGCTTTTTACATCTCCTTCCGCAAGTCAGTCAATAATAGCCTTGGAAGTTCAATTTAACTGTCAAATTAAGCCTAAGAATTTAGTCTGAGAAACGACAGGAATAGAAGAACCATTCAATTTTAGTTCTGTGTCAAGGTGAAGTACGTCTTTTGTTGGCAAAATGCATACAAACATTCCTTAGTTTTAGAGAAACGGAAACCATTTTCATTTGCCCACTGTTGAATCTTAGTCAGGCAATTTTGCATTGGTCTTTTCTATAGAAGCCATTTTGATGAAGAATAGGAAATGGAGAAAATCATCTACAAACAATGACCTCTCATTCCTGCATTGACCACTTTGGCATAATATTAATTTTCAAAAGAAATAGAGTAACAGAGAGAATACTACCCTGTGGAACCCCCATCTCTTGATTATGTTTGTTTCTGATAAGACGTTCCAACTAACCCTAAAAAAACACGAATCTGTCAAAAAAATTCTTAAACTAAACAAAGGCAATTTTTACACCTCTTAGTCCTAAATTATGCAAAGCCTTCAAAATACCATATTTCCAAGTAGTATCATAGGCCTCTCTAGATCAAAGAATACCGACACAACATGATGTCCTCGAACAACACCCATCACGATAAAAATTCAAGACTAACAAGTTGGTCAATAGTACTACGGCCCTGCCGGAAACCACTTTGACACTTAGCTATCAGTCCTTACTTCCCAAGAACCAAACAAGACGGGCATTAAAATCATCCTTTCCATGTCTTACATAACGCTGGTAAGGGAGATTGGACTATATTTGTTGCCTTGGTCGCATCTTTCCACTGGCTTCGGAACAGGAATAATTGAGCTTCACGCCATACTTTGGGAACATCCAGAACCTCCCATAATATTATTGAAAATATCAAGCAATACGAAGAGATTCTTGTGGAAGATGTTAAGAATTGATAATGGATTTCATCTGGTCCCGTAGCAGTTCATGACATTTATAAGAGAGTCATTAGCTCTCTATCGTGCTAATGAACGATTATCCTCCTCTGGCACTTATTGTATGAAAAATCTAATTTTCTGTTTTTCAGCATTATTTTTTAAATCTTTAAATGGTCTTAGTATACTGAGTGCTTGAAGAAGTGTGTTCAAATTCATCTGCCAATAAATTGGCAATATCCTGACTTCTGTACATTTACTACCATCCGATTTTATCGAGATGAAAAAGTGGTATTAATTCAACTGTTTCCCCTTATTTCGTAACCATATCCCAAGCTTTTTTTTAACAGGAGTTCTAGATTTTAACTTGGGATACCTATTGCCTCCAAGACTCCCTTTACTTTTTTATAATGCGACGAGCCTTAGCACGGGTTCTTTGATATTTTCTTAAAGTTTTCCTTTGTTTGGATCGTTTTTTTAAAAACATTACCGCACTTTTTTGCGACAATCAACTAGCGACTTTACATTCAGCATTAAACCATGGCTTTGTGTTTACTATAAGCTTTTGAAGACGACCTGGGAATTGATTTTATGGCTATATCAATCAAAATGTCAGTGAATGAAAAAAGTATCTTCAATGTTAGCAAAAGCTTGCCTATTAATTAAAGCTAAACAGCTATCATTAAACTCTGACCAATTGGCCTTATAAAGTTGCCATTTAGGAACTTGCTCTTCAGGCATTGGCTTATTATATCGATTAGATTGGAAATGATCACTACCCACACTGATCATCATGAACTCCCCACAAGAGGTCCAAAAAATTATTAGGGAACAAATTGATAAATCAATAGCTGATGGAGTTCCAGTCGCCAGTAATGGATGTAGTACTAGACCCTCACTTCACAAATACAAAGAAATCGATTTCTCCAAATAAGATTCTACAATGACACCTAACCGATTGGGATCCTTGCAACCCCAAAGTTCACTATGGTCATTGAAGTCCACCTACCCAACGGAAGGGAGAAGGAAGTTGACCAATCAATTCATCAATTTCATCTAAACCTAATTAATATTTAGGATAATGTAAACAGAACAAACCTTTATTGGTGCTGTTGGAGAGTAACTTTAACAGCAACCTGCCTTCCAAATTTGTATTAAGTTTGATGACAGAATGAGGGACTCCACCCTTATTCAGTATAGCTGACCCTCCAATCGCTCCTATTATCCCTGGGGATACAAGCTGTTTTTGTTTATAGTAATCGTACCCTTAAAACAAACTTTTAGAAAATCACCGTCTTTTTAAGACAAAGTTTCCTGAAGACAAAGATAGATGGGTTTATTGGTCGTTATAAGGGCATTTAACTTCTTCAATATTGGGTCTAAGCCCTCTGCAATTTCGCATTGCAGAAATTGACCAAACATTAGTTAAGGATGGTCCACTTTTTAACAAATTAGAGGAACCTCCCTCCGACTCTCACTTAACTGTTCAGGTGTTTCAGGGACCCAAGTCCCTGCCCTCCTCATCACCTGTCAGTGAAAATGCATCAAACTTGTTATAAAACTGAATAGATCCGTTGATCCCTTGAAATTCCTTAATTGATTGGTGAATGTTTTGTATTAACCTTACCTTTCCCTTTGACCGAGTCAGAATTTAGGCGGTTTTTAATTGTTTGGGATTACCTAGTTTCTTTGGGGGCTTTAAAGAACTACTAGGTTGACCTTATCAGTTCCTCCAGTGTTTTTTTTTTGTAGTCCCTTCTCTTTCTTTTCTGCAGATTTACTTCGGAGTTTAGTAGATGCCTGAACAGTCTGATCACCTTTAGATGAATTGATTGTCTCTTACAGGATCTCTAGAAAGAATACGAGATCTATAGGCAAAGTTCATCTTAGTTGCAATAAGGCTTATCACTTGCTTTTTCCTTACCAAATTTCTAAATACGTTGAGGATGGGCAAAATAAGAGGCCAAACAAGAATCTTTTGGGTAAATGATGTCTTAGAAGTAATTAATTTTTGCCCACTTTTCACAAACATCAGCATAATCTTTTGATCCGGTGTGAAAGCAGCTATAGTCGGTTAGGAGGTGTCCGTTTGCAGGTCTTTTTGGCCTTTTGTTCACCTCCTCCATGTTGTTTAGTATGGTGTACTTGTACATATATTGGCATGGAAATAAGGATTGAGATTTGAAGATTTGAGCCACAGTCCGGGGCTCCATAGACGATAACGGAATAAAGCGTGAAACTAATGATTTGCGTAAAGAGTCAACTGAATCGATTGCCTATTGTTCACATTGTTCCCGGGACTATGAGTACGCCGGACAATGGTTATCTACACGGTAACCTGAGAATGCAAAGTATCTCTGGCCTTTTATAAGTCATGTTGCCTGGCACTTTGATTTTTTGGATTTCTTTTTCTTCTACCCATTTAGTACAGGATCTAGAATTTGCCGAGTGATTACCACTGCAATTCACACATTTAGCAGGTTCCTTACAATTTGGGTCATTGTGGCCCTCTTTGCCACACTTTTCACAAACTTCTGACCTTCTACAATACGTCTTAAAGTAACCAAAACGTTGACATTTAAAACATCTTGTAGGGCTAGGGGTGTAATCCTCTACTTGCCCCTGAAGGTAACCCACTATTACTGACTTGGGTAAAGTTAGCGTATTGAAAGGTAAGTATAAACGTACCCGACTGATTTTTTTACCCTCTCTTGTAATCATAATTCTATGGTATGGTTGACATTTTGAGATGCCACCCCTTCAAATTTCATCATCAGAACAATTCTTATGCCAGTTGCATGTTATTACAAATCACCCTTCGAAGTTAAGAGTTCCATGAGGAGTAACTCTAACTGGAACTTGGGCAAGCATGGTGTCATTTTGAAGGTTATCCGACTGAAACTTCCGATCGACCTCCACCACAATATCCCCAGACCTGATTTCTAATATTTCTCACAATGCAGCGTGGCCTTCAATACCCTTGCTTACAGCAAAAGGGGAAAGATTTTTGATAGAGGTTTTTTATCACAAGATGTCCTTCAATCCTAAAAGTGTGGCCATAATCATCATTGCTACAGGATCCGGAGCACCATCTCTTTTACGTTTCCACAGGATGTTTTGTCAAGGTTTGTTGTTGAGATTTCATACTGAAAAGTATTGAATTCATTCTCCCGAGCTCCCCCCCCCCACGGTCCCAACCAGGGACAAAATACAATGTAAGTGCAATCAATATCACTCTCTTATGCCAAGGATACCCGGAGATATACTCAAGGAAACAAAATAACAAGAAAAAAATCGGCCTCTCAATTGACCTGTTAAGCAGCCGCCGCATACTAAAAACCCAGGAAGCAATTAACTGTACAGGGTAACATAAGTACCCAATAGTCTCCAATATAAAACAATCATCAGCAAAATGAGTTTTTAGAGGCAAGACGGGCCACCATCCGGTGGTTTAATCCAAGGTCTAAACAACCTCTCGTCTAGGAGAATTTGAAGGCCGAAGCAATTGTGTTGTTTCCACTGCACCGCAGCAACAACGCAATTGCCAGGATCATCTCCTCCTCCGACACGAGTCGCAACTCACTGGAAACAAGTTGTCCCTTTGTCGCCTTTTATACGACATGCAGGGAAACACATCCGGGCAATTCTTAACCCCGAACCCGCAGGGAATTTAAACAATATAAACAAAACACCACATCCCATACTAAAATTTCTGTAAGGGGAATCAAGCTTAAACCACATGATTTATAAAAAAAAAACCAGGGTTTAAAAAAAAAAAAAAAAAAAAAAAAAAAAAAAAAAAAAAAAAAAAAACACTAACATTAAAAAAAAAACACAAAAAAACATCCTTCAATACTAAAATTTAAAAACGATCTCAGATGGATCTACCAGTTTCATCACGGCATATACTAAGTTCAACCAAAATCGTGTTGAGCTAGCAGGTCAGGTCTAATTTGGACGAGATTGGTCCCTTTTAGGCGCCTCTTACGACATGCAGGGAAACACATCGGCCCAATTCTTAACCCCGAACCCTCAGGGGGCCCCATTTAGTCACCTTTTACGACGTGCAGGGGAACACATCGGGCAATTCTTAACCGCCGAATCACCGCAGGGTCCCAAGGATAGGAGAGATTACGTTTTTCCTACCCTACCCAAAGGTTAGATTGACCGGCGCCTGTTTTGCTGCTCGCCGTTGCTAAAACAACCGTACCCCGAATTATTGCTGCCATATCGGTAGCGAATGTCAACCCGGGCTTAACTTGTTATGTTCACTCTTCTATAGAGTCATACTACTTACTGTTCTTGTTGGTCGGAGTTCGGAGTTGGATCCTCATCAGCAAATTAAAAATCTTCAGTTCTCCATCAATTCATGACCCATGATCACCATCAACAAAAATTTGGATTTTCCACAAATATCACCAAGGGTTAAGTGGGAGGGGAATCAGCTCGGCAGAATAAAACCACAGAGCGAGAGGTAGAATAAATTCACTAAGTCTTTATTAAAGTTGTATATGCACTCTCTCGGATGTACTCTCTAATCTCAATCAAATCTAACTTCTTCCTCCACAACTTCTCAATTTACTAAATATATAGTAATAGGTGAGGATTGGTTCTCCTCCACAAGAATACCAATCAGAACATCCGATGAAATTTTGTCGATGTACATAAGTACTTCCTATTAATATTGTGCAAGGATATTAACATTTAGGTGAAGGGTGATTGTGGGTAGAGTTATGGATGATAGCCTAATTAATCTTAAATTTGACAGGTTGTTTCCCGCAGAATTGAAGGATCCACCACACCAACAGGACTTATAATGACATTACCAAGAAAACAGGACAAGATCCTCTTGTGTATGTCTTAGTAATGGTTCTCAATTTGCATTTCACCATCTTTGGAATATCTCCTCAACCCCCGGGATTGTGTCTTGCTCCAACTCAAAATAGCAACAAATATAAAACAATATTAACTTAAACACAGTTATTTAATTACAGGTGATTCTCTTCATATGATATTTGCCTTACATAATACTAACAGTTCAGAAATCATCCCCACCTCTGCGTTCACGGCACTATCAGTGATCCAACCAAGGAGTCACAATATTAAAATTTTTCAAAGTCTGAAAGTACAGATAATCTGTAAAATCCGCATAGTATAATCTTTCTATGTCAAACTGACAACAAAAAGAAAACCGCAGATATCAATCCGCGTTCAATTATGTGTGTAGAAAGTGTTCCATACGGACAGTACTGGCTCAAATCTCAGATTTTTTCTTAAATTAGGTAAGCTTCAGCTATTTAACTGCGGTATATTGGTAGCTATACTTGTTATAGACATGTTAAAAATTTACTTTTTGTTATTTTCGATTTTCCTGATTTGGTAATTCACTGATAGTGCCTTTAATTCGATACTTCTAGAATAGCTTATACATATAAATTCCATTTTGTAGATCTGGATTTGAAAGTTCTTTAGCCCGACGCTATAACACTATCCCCCTACCCTGGCCAGATTTCATCTGAAAGGTTGTTCACGAAATATTGGAGTCCTGAGAACCCTATTTTTCATTTGTTTACTCTGTGAATTATTAGGGCTAAAATTTTTTTTTGATGTTATGACGAAAATAGTGCTCATTAGGCCATAATGGTATACTAAGTCGCAGGGGGGCCCGCCAAGATATCGTGTTTTTGCCGTTCCCATAGGTTAGCACGTAATCACGAAAACTTGACATATTCTAAAGTCAAAATATGTTTAATATCAAGATTTTTCCACGCAAATCCGTTTGGAGTTGAAGAATCAAACTCCAGTGTAAGTATTTTTTGTTGTATGAAATACCGTTAAAACTGGCTCCATTTTGCAACGAGTGTTTGACCTCATGTTCCATCGCAGGGTCACCGCGATTTATAGCTGCGGGACCATGTACCAGGCCCCGGTAACCAGGTAGCCTATGCACAACCGTAGAATGATTCGTTGACCTGCATGTAGCAATCTTCTCATGTACGGTCTTTAAAACGATTTGATGATAGTTTGGCAGCACAATTAGTGCACCACCGACTAAAGCAGGGCAATTTAGATCGGTCGCGTCTCCGTATGGGAATTCCCACTCTCCACTCACTAATCTATTTATAAACCGCGCACAGCGATTCCCTGTTTCAGGCTCGTCCAATGATTCGTTCAACAGTTTTGCGCTATGATGAAGCTTGCCGCCACCGCTGCTAAGTCGTAGATAAATACCGTGGCCAGCTAGAGCCGCTTCCCGCTTTCTGCTTTGACATCTTTATTTGATGTGCACAGAAAAGGGCAATTATTATTTCAAGCCTTACTTAAATTCCTTCCTGCACATGGCCCGTTATCCTGCCCTTCAGCTGCCCCCTACTTGGGACAGGTTTTGGTGGTAAGCGCTTGGCTTTGGACCCTCCCTCTCGAAAAACAAAAAAAACAGCGCATAGCTGTTAGGAACTTCTGGACAGTGGCGTAAATTCTTTTTGACATTGGGGGGGTGGATTGGGTTGTTGACAATGTATTCTGAAATGGGGTTTTGCTGAAACGATCCATTACTAGCACATTTTGGCGGCGCGAAGCCGCGCCTAACATTTTGCCATTTAGAAACTAATATCATTACATATATTGTAATTAGAACAAAATCCGCGAGAAGCGCGGTAAATTTACCATTTTAAAACTATTATGGTAAAATATAGCTTATTTTGGTTCAAAAACCCAGTGAATGGGCATCACATGGGGGGGGTGGAATGATCGTAGTGACCACCCCCCCCCCCTCAATCAAAATATTGAGGGGGGATACCGGATATATCCCCGTCATCCCTCCGGGATTTACGCCTATGCTTCTGGAGTTTCTAACTCAACTTTCAAACATCTTGTTTCTTTCTCGACATCCAGAGTGTAATGTTGGGTGCTCTCAGGGGTGGTTTTAAGATTTTCCCATCTACGCGCTTTCTTGATTTCTTTGTTAGAAATGGCGAATCTCTAAACATGCGCCGAGGGGTGGGTTGGGAACGCCTCTAGAGCTCACTTCGATGGGAAAATACTTCACTTCCCATCCAGCTTCTGGCATTCTATGATAAGATTGGCATACTGCACTTTTGATTCTGGAATGTTCAAAGTGCACAGTTTTTTCCTCTCTGGACTCTCAGCTCGATACCCTTAACACATCGTTTTGTTAATAGTAAATAGCTGTTGATAGATGGGTATTTCACAGTTAACACATTCTGGTGGAAACATCCGCAGGCCATCTTACTTCATCCCAAATAATCTCCCAGTCCTGACACTAGTGGATCCTCTCATGCTTCTCATTATGACTCCCTTGACATTTCCATAAGCATTGCCTTTCTCTGATTTGAGGGCCTATTCCAGACTTCAGACATTGGTCTTACTCCTCCGCAGTATGGTCTTTTCCCAATCCATTGCTGGGGCAATGTAGTGGATGTATTGGTGCAGTACCATGTCATGCCTCCAGTTTGTAATTCCAGCGTCTGAGTGAATATTGGCAACCAGTGAGATATGGCTCTGGTACAGTATTTTATTCCCACATAGTGGGAATCATCCCAACGAGTGCTTACCCAGTTCTCAGGTTTGCAGGGATGGTTCTGTGTCCCCTGCACTGAGTCAGATAAAATTTAGCAGTTTTGCTAACCATGAATACAAAAGCTTGTTCCATGTGATATCTAGCTGCATTGCAGTATCCCATCCCAACCATCTACCCTCTGTGCCATGCTGTAGAAGGTTGAAATCATCTGTTTCTTCTGTAACTTCTTTGACACGAGATCAGTCTTTATCACCTTCGATAAAACCGACCCCATGTCTTCCAGGTTTGCCCTCTGCAGATCTCATTGAGGAACAAGTGTCTTTCTCTTTCATAGTGTGTATTCATGTCACCGAGTACTTTCGAATGTGGCTATTGTTACTTGCATGCACTGGAGGTGTGTTGTTAAGTGCTTTCAGAATGAATCCTTTCTCTCTCTCCTTCTATAAGAATTGAAGGGTTAGCACACCTTGCTAGGCCTGCCCCTTGCTTCAGAAACGGTTTAGTTTGTTGCTGTTTGCAAGCGATAGGGAAACAGTAGATTTATAAATTCCGATGTAAGACGACACCACTGATTCTCATAGATCCCAGCTTCCCAATGGTGTTTACTTTGTCACGATCGTCTTCTCCATCATACCTTGAACTTTGGCAGAACCAGGATGCATCTCACTTTTACATTGCTGAGACTTTGTAATGAAACCTCATTGGGGTTTGATGGATAAACGGCATCTCCTTCCCGGCGTACCTTGCTCTTCGATCCAATGGCATATAGGATCTGATTTTTCTTTCCCAGGGCAATTGACCACTGTGTTTTCTTCATTGGCGAACTCCTACACTTGATTATTTCAGTGTTTTTGGCGGTCCAAGTAGGAAGATCTCCACCAATGTAACAGTTCCTCACATCCGGGTTCGCTTCTTGTAATGAGTGTCAGGTCATCGGCATATTCCCTTCTGAAGTTGCTTGATCTGTTGTATTCTTCAGTTGGTCTCAGGTGTTGTTTTGTCTTGCGTAGGTCTAGAAGTAGGTTGAACACTATCAAGAACAATACTACTGACAGTGGACCTTGAAACAATCCAATTTGGTGCATGAGCCATTCTGACTTCCCCTGCGTAGAATCTCACACAGTTCATAGTAAAAAAAGTAGTGGTAGATAAGTTCACGCATGCTGGAAGAACGTGATACCATTCCAAGGCAAACTGGATGAGGTTATTCAACTGATCTATAGGTTGCTAGGTCCTATCAGGCCACACTACCTGTCCTTGTAGTCAGTGTAAGTCTAGGCACCAGCCTGAAGGATGGAATGAAGTTAAAGACTTTTTCTATGGATATATTTTAGTTTCATCTAGGACCTAGCAAATTTTTTTGGAGGGTGTGCAAAATTGTTACAGGGCCATTTTTGAAAATCCAATATGGCTGCTACCAGGTCCAAAATCACTAAAATCCCTTCAGTATTTCCGATAGAGACAAATATCTCTCGGTACTCCGGTGTTTAAGCACGATAACGTGTTGGTATTTTATCATTACATTGCCACAAAAATCCCATCATGCTGGCTCCAAAGCTCAATAATGCTCCAGGAATCATTAAAATGATCTTTAACTCCTCCATTATACTATTTTACTCTACTTTGAATACATACTGAAACACCTAACGTGTTTTCTGCCAGTGTTCAAAATCTGTGACAATTTGATCCACTCTTCATTTTACTTTAACACCTCTAGAATGCAGTTCCAACGCTCAGGACACGTCAAGTGTTCTGCACATTTTTGCCAGTTTAGAGTCTTGATTCCAGTATCTATATACATCCTCATGTTTTACACTTATAGATTCATGTATCCCTAGAAACCCTTACACTATCCTGACACTATAAATTTCTCTGTAATGACATTTTCAAAATTCAAGATGGCAGCCAATACAGCCGCCTTTAAAAATATAAACTACATTATATGTGTATTGAGATGTAGTTACATCAACTAATTATTCTGATAAAGGTGGAAATTTAGGTATGGGATAAGTATTTTACCATTGACATCTTATCTGGAAGATTCTGTTTCTTTAACATGCAAAAATGTTAAGATGGTAGGCCAATGTGTCTGCCTTTTTACCTCTTTAAAACCTATAAAGTACGATACATCCTATTGTATTTGGTTAAAACACCCAAATTAGTATTACAGTTTAAATTAAAGTATGGAGTAAATGTCTTGAGTCATTAATAACTCGTATCTGGTATATTTGTTTTTGACAGCAGGCTTAAAATTCAAAATGACTGCCAATATTATGATAATATATGACAATTTGTCGGTTTTAAAGATCTTAAAAGGCAGTCCTTGACTGCCATCTTGATCGTAAGCTTGTTACACACGTGAAATGCAGATATGGGTTCGCTACTGGGTTAGAGCGCAAGAATTAATGCTCTGTTACAATATTTGATGAGTTATGGTCAATTGAATGATTTCAGGGCAGATTGGGTTTTAGGTTGGCCATATGGATTGATGGTAATGTTTGTGATCAATCACGTCATAACCCGGCCAAAAGGTTTCCTCGTGCTTTAAACCTGGATGTAATACATACAATTATGGACCATTTGAATGCACTTTGAGAGTTATAGCTGCCATATTGGATTTCTAAAATGCCTGCACGAAGATTTTGCACACCATCCCCCTTCCCCCAGACATTATTATCTTAGGTCATCATTGACAAAATCGATCAATAGAAAAAGTCTGTACTCCATTTCCACCCTGTGCCCACAATTCCTCCTGACTAAACGGATCTTCACACTTCGACCACTGACCTCTACACATGGATAGCGGTCAGAGTCGCCGATTGAAACATCAGGAAGTTGGTTTGGGTGGACCTCTACAATATGGCGGGAAACAATGCATACACCTTGTCCAACATAAAACATCTGTGTGGAATATGGTGCCACCAGCAGTTGGTATTCATTGTTTCCGCCATATGTAGAGGTCAAACCACCTTCCTGTTGTTTCACTCGCGACCCTTCAACCTGTGCGGCAGCGCCCTATCCATGTGTAGAGTCAGTGACATTCGACGGATCAACGCATTGGAGTAACAAAAACCCCACCGACTGAAATCTGCGAAGAAGGGCTCTGATTGGCTGCCTACCCATCCCACAACGCATGTGACCTGTGGGACTCCACCGGCCATGCATACGTTGAGATAATTTTGGGGTATATTTCGACTGCGCTGAAGGTATAACCATTTCTATGCTTTGCAATTTTTGGGAACATCACTTTCCCAGGTCATTATACATATAGTAATACCAAAAGTAACATATTTTTAGTCAAATCTGTGAAATTTGTTAAAGAGTGCATTCACTGATTTTGGTAGGTAACGGTGTCAACATTTACGCAAAAAGTGAATTATCGTAAGGGGTGGGGAAATTGGTTTTTCGAAAGTCAAAGATCCATAACATGGGTTCCCAAATTTTGAAATTGATCCAACCATGTTGAAAAGTGCTACCAAGTTAATAGTTTTAATTCATCAGGATTCAAAAGTTAAAGTTTGGCACTATCTGTGGCCCGAAATCGCTGAGAGTGCTTCAATCTGAAATATAAAAACAACTGGCAATCGAAAAGTAGTGTTTTGTGTTACAATAAACGATTTGGTAATAGCAAGCAAGAGGTTTTACCGACTTTTAACATTTTTAAGAAATACGGCAAATTTATTGAAAACATGTTATGTGTTGGGAATTGTTAGCGTGAAATAACTATTAACAGAAATGATTACGTTATTGTTATTTTTGAAGCCGCACTGAATGCTGCGCTTTTTGTTTTTTCGTTTTTGGCATCATCCGAACTTTGTGGTTGTTAACGACACTTCATTGAATCCTCCAAAATAGTCAAAATATTTGAATTGCAGGAGAGCTTCAGATTGGAGTCTGATTGAGACAGCTGATAACCCAATGATTCATGATGTTTGTCTAGAGCTTTTTAACCGAATTTGTAATCATCATGCTCCTTTTCAAGAATAAAAATCCAATAACCCGCCGCATGGCTGGAAAAAAGTTACATTGATCTCAGAAATAAACATAAGCTAAACCCAGGGCTGATAAGGGAAAAGTTCTAGAAACTGGGACACTTTTAGATCCCTGAGATGAAGCTCAATATAATGGCCCGAGTTTGAAAACCCGTATTGAGACAATTAATGAGGCGGTTAAAGACTCTCAAAATTGTGGATACCAGAGATGCCAGTCAATTCCATTCAAAAACCCTGAAAACCCTGAAAAAGCACGTGGAATTTGAACCAAAACAGCCAAAAATGGGCTGAAAATAAATAAAAAGCGTAAATTTTGGGCTAACAAAAACCCTGAATTTCAGGGTAAACCCTGAAAACTGGCATCCCTTGAATACCTAAAAAAGGTGTTACAGTAACAGACCGATAACAGTGGTATAAATCGTATCATTAATAATATGATTTCCTTACTAGTTCTGAGATATTGCAAATTCTTTAATACATATTTCTCTAACTTAGTCAATCACTGCTGAAACCTCGAAGAATATCCCACTGCAGAAGTTGATGAGGATGGCATGACTCCAACAAGTAGGTTCCATTTCACTGAATCAGGGCTGATGAGGTTCTCAAGCATCTTTCTTGTATGTCACCCGGTAAGGCGACTGGTCTTGATGATATCATTCCGCGGCTGCTGAAAGCTGGGGCTTGTTACATTGCACAGCCAATTGCTTACATTATGATATGAGCCGCCGTCTTGGAATTGTGCCATCTAAATGGAAATAATAGTAAGTAACCCTTATTTTTAAAGAAGGGGATAGATCTGCTTCCATTAATTTTAGACCGATTTCTGTAATCCCGTGCAGTTATGAAGTTCTGAAAGTCTCATTCATCAACATTTGTATCATTACTTGTAGCAGTACAATAATTAATGCTTACATCTACCAGTCTGGCTTCATGCCTGGTGACTCTACGCAGACCTGCTTGATTGAGGTCACTATCGCCTTCAAAATATGGATGATGGTCTGATTACGGGCACTGTCTTTTTAGACCTCAAAAAAGCTTTCGATACGACCACCATAAACCCTTCTCCGAAGCTGGGTCGCTGGGTGTGACTGGCCTGAGCTAGATTGATTCGCTTCCTACCTTAGTGCGTTTCAATTTGCAAAATTAAAGACAGTCCATCTGATCCCCTTCCTGTTTGTTTGGGGTCCCTCAAGGATCAATTTTGGGTCCGTTACTTTTCAGCATCTATATGAACGATTTGCCGATTCATATTAACAGGAACACTACCAAAATCTGCCTCTATGCTGATGATACTTCTCTTTTTGTCAGAATAAAAGTGTTCATGAATAAATACGATTCTTAATGAGCAGCTCAGCAAGGTTTCAGATTGGTTTTGTTGTAGAAATAAAATCCACTTAATGTAAAAAAAACAAGTTTATTTTTGTTTTGCTAAGTAAATTAAGCTACACAGAAACAGGGACCAGCTTGAGGTAAAATCAACAATCTGCTATTTGACGTAAACAGTTTTAAATATCTTGGTGTTTATTTGGATCCATCTGTATCCTGGGTTAGTCAGAGCAATCATATTCACAACACAGTCAACAGAAAATTGGGTTTCATAACCGGTCCAGTATTTTCTTAATGAAAACTGTTTTAAGAATTATATAGGATTCTCTTTACTTCCCAACCTTGATTATTGTGTATACTTCTAAATTGACAGTTTCAAATAGGGTTGGTAGGACCAATTCTGAGGTCAATAGGAGATTTCCAACTAAACAATTGCTCAGTTGCCTTGGGTGGGCTAGCCTTCCTAGTAGACGTGACACCATCTCCTGTTATGATGTACAAATGCATGCGGGGCATGCCCGGTACTTGTGCAATATTTTGGGATACAATTCTGATATTTCAAAGTACAGTACAAGCGGCAGCGCTCAGTGTAACCTCAGACCATCGGACCCCTAACTGTGCTGGTATGAACTTTTTAACTACCGTGGCTTCTTGGCATAGAATGAGCTTCCCTCTGCTGTTAAATACCTTACCAACAAGTAAAAAGATGTTTAAAGATCATGTAAAATCATATTTGTTTTCTCTCTTCATGTATGAAGTTTCTTCATATATTAGGTCAATAATTATCTTATGTACTAATGTCGGCTGCAAGGGGCAGAATGTAAGTATGACGTATTTTTGTAACAAATTTTTGTTTTTGTGTCAACCTTTTTGTTAATCTTGGTTGGTTTAAGGGCTGGAGGGGGTAGGTGATTTTAGGTCAGAGATTAGTGTGTGTGTGTGTGTGTGTGTGTGTGTTTGCGTGTGCATGCGCGTGTGTGAGTGTGTGGGTGGGGGTTGACGTTATGTGAGCGAGTGTGTGTGTGTTGTGGCGGCGTGGGATCGGAGCAGGATGGGTGCCTTTTGGGGAATTGGATGCGGGTTGGTTTTGGCTTCCGGTTATGGATTTTTTGGGATGGGGTGTGTGGCTTCATGGTGGGTTGGGAGAGATGGCTTCAAGAGTGTGGTGCATCTTTGTGGTTCTCATGGGGTAGTGTTTGGGAGGGGGTGGATGGGGCATGTCTGATTTTGGAATCTTTTTTATTGTGGTATTGTGGGTAGGTGGTTGGGTATGAAGGTGGTAATTGCACTTTTTATGCTTGTAAGATAATTATATTTTTAGGTTTATGTAAGTATTAGATTGTTTTGGTCTTTTATGTATGGCCTATGGCCACCTGGGTACCATGGAAGAGCAATGTTTGCATGAAATGGTCTCCCAAGGTTTTGTAAATAAGAATGAATAAGAAAAACGAATGAATCTTAAGTCCTGTATAATTCTCACATTTCTTTTTTGGCACATGTAAAATTGTCAGAAGAGGAAGAAACAGCAGTTTTCGAACCCGGGGGTTCGAACATATTTTTGTCTGTCAAGGCTATCTAGGCATTAACAGCATTATCTAATTAGTAACGGCTGACGGATTGGTGCCAGATGCGATTAACCTCCCTTTTGAAACTCTGCACAGTCCTGGTTTTGGATGCTACATGAGTGCAGAAATCTATAGAGAATGGGAGAAATGATCTTCTGTGGGAGCCCAAGTTTGACCTGGCTTTCACAGCAAGATCCAAAAATGGAATGAATACGACTGAGTGCCTAAGGCGGGATCAACTGTAAGCATCTCAGGTAGGGCAGCTGGATGAGGAGATTCGTGTGATGCCATAAAAACAGGCGGTGGAAAACAGAGTGACAATGACAATTCCAACTGCCCTGCGTTGACCAAGTGGTTGGGTAGTTGGATATATGAATCCGCTGTTCAATTATGTGTTGCATTTAAGTTTCCTCCCAGAGTGTCCCGTACGGAGAGTAATGCTAAAATTATCCGATTTTGTCCTTTTAGGTTGCTTTCAGTCTTATCACTGTCGGATGAGTTATAGTCCAGCTCAATCTTGAGAAAATACTAGGTACAACCCTAGGTACAAAATTGCTACAGAAGCTTTTCTTGCTGTAACTAGCATTAAAAGATCTCCCAAACACATTTCAAAAGGTAGAAAATGAACCCGTTCAAGCATTCTAATTTGCTTTATCTTACGTGGACATATACGCCCATATTTGGAACAAAGGTATATGGCTCATAAGTGCGTTAGGAGATTTTGCATTTTTCTGTTAGTATTTAAACATGGTTTGGCTATGCCTACAAGTGTTTGCACGTGCAATGATATGTATTACAGTGGAAAGTGGATGGTCATTATTCAGATGGCCGCAATTTTCCCGCAACAATTAATTTTGCATTCTAGATGATTTTCAGACTGCAATCGGGATGGGGGGAGATCTTTATTTAGCATATTATTATCCATAGAGGTTAATTCAAACCATTGGTCAAACTAGTGTCCGGGGCACTCCCCGGGGGCACTCACCTATGAAATGGAGATGTGTATAAGGCTCGCGCTTCTAACCCTGGGGCATTCAGTGACAAGGACTGCAAACATATGGGTCTGTGGGTGAGAGACCGCCAAAAAGCCCCAAAATAAGGGGCTTCATAGTGCATAGTGAATTTTCTAAAAAAACTGAATGTTTTCGGTAAAATTTTCTCAAAAAATCTTGGGTCTTTGGTGACAGTGGAAAATTTCACAAAATATGGGGTCCCTTTGGGTGAAATTTTAAAAAAAATAGGGGTCCCTTTTGGTGACAACTATGCTGAAAGGGGATCTTAACAGCCTTACATCGCGTGGGGGGGAACGCCCTATATTCGAAGTGATGGGTATATGTGGCCTCGGCCAGGTGAAAAATACAGTCCTTTCCGGTCCTTTCAGATCAAATGTACCAAAAATCTTCGGTACACCACTGAATAAAGATGGGGTCATCCATTTGAAACTTTAAGGGGCCAATGACGTGTAAAACCTGAAGTTAAAATAGGAAGTACCTCTTTTTCCAAGAGTTCAAAGTTCAATTGCCATTTGCCAGGAAATTAATAAAATTGCTGCCATGAAATAGATCCAATTGTTAAAACTGTGCACGTATACTGCGAAAATTTTGAATTTGGGTGTTTCAAATTCTTTTAAAAAGTTGATATTTTTATTCCAACTTGTTATAACAGGGGAGTAGCATGAAAGAAAGAATGGGTGTTCCCATGCGTAGGTGAACAATTTTAAAAAGGGGGTTATTTCCTGGGTAATAGGTAGGACATCAGCATAAAGCGGTCAATCATTCTATACATCACCAAAGTCAGCATCTCACACATCTTGACTACGCAGCTCTACAGTGATTTGATTATGTGCTGCACAGATCAAAAGCATCATTTGTAATGCTGTCCAGATAAAGTCCGCCTACATATAAATGCCAAAGAGATGGAATGTAATACATGACGTCGATGAGGTAAGACATCAGCCTATCTGCCCTACACACGGTACCCAACTCAAAAGGTAGACATCACACCTCGTGTCTATGTTGGACATTCAGGAAAGACTCTCGAGGTAAGGCGTGCCGATGCTTCAAATCCCAATAGCATCGGTACCCCATATCCAAGATTTAACCGGCAAGTGGTCAACATTTTGGTATTTTGAGAAACTACTATTTTTCTCAATTTTACGCCTGTGAAATCTTAGGGCTAAAGGATATTTGTTTTGAAGTTTAGTCAAAAATGTACCCCGATTTTGGTCGACCGCTATTAATTTTCCACAATATAGGGCTAGAAATCAGGTTTTTTTAGTACTCACATAAACGGTGAATATCGACGCAAAACTCTACAGATGGGGATTTGAGGGGTGAAGCCATTCTATCAAGGTGAAAACTTTTATTTCTATAAAACGGGTCGTCCCCTTTAAATATAATATGTCTAATACCAAAATACCAAAAAATGGCACATAGGTTTTTATGCAAAATACATGTCTTGCCATGCTTCCTTTTTTTGCTACACTTGTTTTTTTTGATAGTTTGTTTCAGAGGGTTTGTCAACAACTTACAGCACGAAAACCTTCTGTAGCAGATTTGTCCAGGTCATCCCGTAGATATGATGGACGATTACGTACCTAAATTTGTTAGACCAAAATGTGATTTTTGGATTTCTTTTCCTTGTCCCTATTCAGCAAATGCAGATAGTGACTTTAATTAAAGAAAATCTCCCTGGAGAATAAATTTTTCCCTTTTTTTCCTCCCGGTCAATGTTCAATCCATGAGCGTAGAACTTATTTAACCAAGGCCTTACATGTTCCTTTTTTTGATAATGTGAAAAATTACGTCTATTCCATAACCTGATGATGAAACTACAATCAGGTAGACCTACGGTGACTGAAACCTACGATCATCTCTATGCGGTGAGGTCGATACCATTCCATATCTTTTTCAAGACGCTCTAAAATTTGCAACATATGGGTCATAACTAAATGCATGGTCACCGGTATGCCAGGGTCTAGTTGACTTGCCACGGATGAATGAATTGATAGACTGGCAGAGCCATGCGGGATAAATTATGGTCCCAGTGAAGCTACCCCAAAGTCACTCCGACATGCCAGATTTATATAACACTATAGGCCAGTCCAAATAGAATGAATGCTGCCTTATAACCCAACACTAATTGGCAAAACAGCATCAATTCCAACAGAATTTATTGAGAATACATTTAAACAACATATCAAAGTCTACTAAGATCAATGAGTGGAACATATATTTTTAAGGGTAAGTTTATAACAAGGGGTCAAATCTGAAAAGTATCAAAACGCTTCAAAACTATGCCACGTGTTCGTTACATTCCCAGATCTAAAAAACAGTTAAGGTTTGCCATATATGCAGGTGGGTAGTTCAATAGGTTATGAGCAAAAATGGTTCAAGGTCCACAATGGGGTAAATTTTCAGATATACTTCGTTAAAAAAATTGTTATTGGTTCGTCTAATGGTACAGAACCCGAAAATATACGGGTTGCACCATCTATTATATCTCGTTGAAATTGAACGCAAATGGCCGGGGGTCAACAGGGTCTATGGGATGTCACTAGTCATCGCTCTGTACTTCTTATATAGAAAGTTCAAACAAAGAAATCCTATTTACATTACTTATCTAGTGGGACAAATTAACAGTTTTACAACCATTCCGATCAATCGGACCATTCTATGAATTTTACCCCAGGATGACCCTTGACTGTTAGGAGCCTATTGTACTAAAACTATAACGCTAGATAGGGCAAACTAGACCTTTTTTTTAAACCTTGGAGTAGCCCTAACCTTGGTACATCATTTAAATCAATTCTAACAATTCTATATTTTTTACCCCCTGTAGCAAACGTTGCCCCTTATTGCTACTTTCACTGGTTGATTTTGTAGACTTTTAATATATTATTTTGGGAATATTTCACAGTATATTAACCCAGAGATTGTTTGTTTCTTTGCAATTTGTTGGGGTCAAATCATAAAATTATTAGACGACTAATAGTAATGCAACTTGCCGTCATACAATTTTTTAGATTTTAACAGCTGATAGTTTGATAGTGAGGTAATTGATGTTCTCAGGAATCTGATACCTCCAAGTACTCCGGGGCCTGACGAGTATTCTTCCTGTGTTTTTGAAATCCTGCTGCAATGAAACTTGCTCCTACATTTCAAGCTTTTAATACTTTCATTCGGATAGGCAAGGTTTCCAAAAGTCCTGGAAGGTGCTAATTTTTTGTACCTTGTTTTTTAAGGGGTCTGGCAGCCTAAAGATGAATTGGGCATTATAGGCCAGTATCATTACCCAGTATTCTATGTAGGGTATGGAAAAGCTTATTGGTGTTCGTATAATGTCTTATGTAAAAGTAGAACAATATACTTTCTGAAAATCATTTTGGCTTTCGCAGGGGAAATTGTAAACAAATGCTCACAAATTTTTTCATCTTCTTTCCTGAATCACTTGACAGTCGTAAATATTCTCTTGTTGATACAATTTTGTTGATTTCAGTTCTGCTTTTGATAAGGTTATCAAAATTATTAATTGCTAAGCTTCATTCTTTGGTTCAGGGTTGCTACTTCAGTCGGATTCAATTTGTCTTCTGGACGCAGCAAAGGGGTGTCTTCAAAGGTGCATCTCGAGTGGTCTCTTTACAATCAGGTGGTACCACAAGGCTCCGTCCTTGTCCTATCTGTTTGCTTTTGTGTTCAGTGAATCAATAAGTTGTTTTTTCATCTCCTATTGTTCAGTTTGCGGACGATACACTTTAGTTCGCCCCTATTTACAATGATCGATCACCAGATTCTCAATAGAGTTAATAAATCTCACATGGACAGTTCTGACTAAGCGGCCCCACCTTAATTTATCAAGTTTTCCACATGCATGTAACAAGGTCCTACGTCTCTGCAGTATCCCATTCTTATTCTATGAATGATTACTAGCACACTCCACTGAGTTGAAAGCTTCTAATTACTTGGTGTTACTTTCACTAAGGATCTCTCTTTTTGACACCTCACATTGGAATGTATTGTATAAGATTTCAAGCTGTCTGGTTTCATATAGTTGCAACTAGAATATGTTTTTCGCCTCCTCAATCGTGATAACTCCTCTTGCATAGCCCGCATGTGTCCTGTATTGGTGCTAAGTGTTTGGCACCCTTCACGAAGTCACTTAGACGACTGTGAGAAAATTCAGCGAAGTATAACAGCATCCAATTCTATCGGAAATACATTATTTGAATACTATCCTCCTTAGCGAAGGCTGTTCGTGAGTTTGGCTTACGTGGAGACTTGAGTATGTTTTTAGGATTCACAGGTTGGTTTTTGGTTACAAAATCCTTAATGAAATAGGGCCCAGTTCTTTCATCTCTTTCATTATCGTAGTTCTTATCTCTTTCATTCATGGTAGTGCTCTGGAAATTTCAAGGCTTTTACACACAAGACAGAATGGCCTAGAAATTAATCTTTCTATAATTCTTGTTTGTCCTCACTTCCTCGACTGTGGAACAAGATTCCGTCAACATTGCATTTGGCTCAAAATGTGGGAACTTTCAGGACTGGGTCACAATCACACACAATCAAACATTAACAATATATAAACCCGACATCTCCCAGGTACACCAACCAAATTCTTGGCATCACATCGACGATAAACTAACATGGAATGACACATCAACTCTGTCACTAACCAAGCGTCTCACGCAATTGTACAATCTACAGAGTTAAACACCCACCTTCCAGCTACACAACACCTTAAAATCACTCTACAACACACTAGTTCCCCCATACATTAGCTACTGTAACACATCATCTGGGGCTCCAACTATCATTCACGACTTAGCAAACTAAACCATCACACAGAAATGGGCGCATTCGCACTATCACACAAATTCACCCCCTATAACCACACTTTACCACTATTTCACTCACTGAAAACACTTAAACTAGAGCACCTTAATCAACTCCAAACAGCGCTCGTCATGTTTTACGTATCACAACGATGTTTTACCTCCGAACTTCAGCAATTACTTTACCACAAACAGACAAATCCACAGCTATAACACTAGACAAGCCTAAAAACTTCATCTTCCCCCTCCGAAAATTTACCCTGAAAAGCACTTTATAATTCAAGTCATCACGGGCGCAAAACTTTGATGATCTTCAGCATCCATCACAACATTACAAACAAAAATAATTTTAAAGCTCACTGAAAAACTTTTCAATCAACCATACAATTCTTATAATTACTACTCAAGAGGGTCTTTTTTCTCAATCCTAACTTTTATTCCTTTCATCTCATTTCTATCTCCACTCCTGACTTTTTTCTTCCCAACTTTTCCTCTCCTTCCTCTGATTCTTCCTCAAATCAATAGTATCCATACTCAGCAAGAACCCATTTGAAAAAGTCTGTCCTTGTCCAATTTCCGTATCCTGTATTCCCCCCGTTAAGTTGTTTGGTCTAGCATTAGATATATGGTTGTTTTGTTTTTGTTATATATATTATTACTATGTAATAATCTAGATCATCCCTATTTGTGTCTTTATTGTACTTCGAGTATATTTGACTTTTATGGTTTAAAGGGCCAGCAATAACTATAAGCCCTTTCGGGTTGTCCATTACTGGTCCTAGCATTACATAATCCATCACCTGTTTCGTCTTAGCACAGTTTACAATTTTTTTGAATACTTTATGTATTATTTTAATAATAATAATGTATTATTCATTCCTGTCATGTCCGATATTTTATGCTGAATAATTAATTGAATTGGGGAAAAAATGGAATTGGTTGTAAAAGAGTTTTACTTTGACTTCACATATTGAGGTTCTGCTTGCACCACAAATGTAGTATTTTTTGTATGTGATTAATTCTAGTAATTATATTAATGTCTTTCTATTTTATTTAAATCTTAAATTTTTTTTTTGTAAATACTTGGTAACTGGCTATTCTTCTGTAATTTTTTGCATTATGTCCTGCCATCAATGTTGTTCTTCATTGTAAAAGTGTGCACTTAAGTTCTTGGGTATTTTTTTTCAGCCCATTCATTTTTTTCCAGGATTACTTGCTTATAATATTGTATTTTGTATTTTGGTTTTTTTTTTTAATTTTACTAATTTTTTATCTTTGGGATTTTTAATAATTTTGATATCAGGTTATAGATATCATAAAACCGGCAACCTTATCATGCTCTCTGAAGCCGTTAGGAGCATGGCTTGCATATGCTATAACATACTCTTTCCCTTCTAACCTTTCTGTGATAAAACAGCAAGCACCAATGGCATGTGCTGATGCATCCACATAGAGTGCAAATGGACGTGCATAATCAGGATATTGTAATATTGGGAGAAACAAGGCATCGCGTAGTAATCATGAATGCATGTTCACACTCTTCTGTCGCATAAATGAAATTCCCTTCTTGGTCAAATTCAATAGAGGTTTGGGCAATTTTGGGCATAATTCTGAATAAATCGCCTATAAAATCCTGTTAAACCCAAAAATCCTCTAAGTGAATGT
>JAMKCH010031977.1:0-31864 GCA_023653785.1 Ophioderma brevispina | reverse complement strand
AACTCGTTTTGGACAAACCACCTCGTGTTTAAGCACCCACAACAATGAGACTTAACCTTTTGTACTCCTTTGTGATAGGCCACTTAAAAACGAGGTCCAATTTGAAAGTGGGTTCCCTGAAAACGAGTACAAAAATGTAAGGCAGTGCACCTAATGCTGCATTGTGGGCTTGGCTCTGTGTATTGATCATTATTGATGGTTAGCATATCAATTATCATGGGTATACAAATTGATGACTCATTTTTGTACTCGTTTTTGTACTTGGTTCTGCAGATAACAAACTAATCTCCATGTGAGGAGACTCTTGACAAACGATGGTGGTTGTCAAAAACGAGGTGGTTTATTTTACGTGATAGTAATCCATTGGGATCTGTTGCATTGAACCCGGGTTTGCCCCATGAAACGCAAGGTTTTGGTGTAGACATAGCGGTGGAAAGGAGGTGCTACCGGTTTGATAGCACGATTTTATCTACGTTTGATCAGCACGATTTTATCTACCGTTTGATCGCACGAGTTATTACTAACTAGAACTACCACGAGCTAAAACCGTAGACTGATGGCCTGCATGGGATTTGAGCAGGTCTTAGTTTAGTCGGGTGGTGATTCGGTATTTCCTTGGGTTTGTTTATCCTTACGAGGAGTAAGGAGGAGTTTCTTCCCCATGGGAAAAAAGAAACACGTTTTACCTGCCGTGGCCCCGGCAACGTTATTTCTTTAAAAAACAAGTCCAGCCTGGCCGTGGCCTGCCACGTCGTTGTGATTTAAAAAAAGCGAACAAAAACCGGCCAAAATTGAGGGTCATTCTTGCCTAAAAATGTGCTATGCATAGCTCGTAAGGCTTGGCAAAGAAATACCCCCAATTTTGGCGGCCGGTTGTTGTTCGCTTTTTTATCACAACGACGTGGCAGGGCCAGGCAGGGCTTGGACTTGTATTTTTTTTTAAAGAAATAACAGCTCGCAGGGCAACGGCAGGTTGAAACTTGAAAACGGAGCAAATTGGGTTCATGTCAAAATGTTTTAGTATGAATCTGACTTGCATTACTTTGTTTGCAAATCTAGCGGTAAACGCCAAATGAATAAAAAGCAACGCGTCATTTCCCGTCATTTTCGCGATAAACGGCCCAAATGCATTGAAAAGCAACGCGTCATTTTACCGGTAAAGAAGTCCCGATTTGCAAAAAGGAAACATTCGCCGTCATTTTACGGGAAAAGAGGAAGACGTCACAGATTGCAATGAAAACGCATGCGCCAAGTTCGATTTTGCCGGGAAACGGCCGAGATGCATGAAACGCATTGCGCCCATTTCATCTTCTGCCGGGAAAAATCGGCGAGATGCCAATGAGACGATCGCGTCATTTTCCCGGAAGACGTCCAAGATGCAACGAGGAACATAGCGTCATTTCGGGAAGACGTCCCAGATGCAACCGAGGAAACATCGCGCGTTTTCCGAAACGACGTCCCAGATGCAAAGCACATCAGCGTCATATCCGGGAAGACGTCCCAGATGCAATGAAGGGCAATGAGAATCATTTGTGCGACAAAAAATAGTTGTTGACAGGCGGATGCAACGAAAAACTTTTTCGACGTGGGTTACCACGTTTCTGTGGGCTCTCATTGAATCTCAGGCCGTGTTAGGGTTAATTTTATCATTTTGTCGTTATTCAATGTTTACTGGTGGCAAAAACTCTCATGTTTATAATGTGCCATTTCATTAACGCATGCGCTTTTCCACAAGACTTATCGATGTCTTGCATTAAAACTATGGATCGATTATTCATGAAAGATAGGTATCGTAGTCTCTATTCCAAACATGGGTTTCAACACGACATTATCCAACATTACGCCCATAGAGGTCCGGTCTCATCAAGGCATGTCAAGAGGACTAGTTTTGTTGATATGCCAAAGCACCTGTTCTCCATGACCTTACATCTTAACCCCTGACCCCATGCAATACCAGATTTGGCAATAGATGAAAACGGTAAGATAGTATAACTGCTGAAAATCACGAAATTTGATTCATTTTAGGTGAGTCCAGTGAAAAATACAGGTCCCACAGCATGCTGGGAAAAAAGTGGGAATTTGGGAATGTCATTCCCGGGAAAAATTTGCTATTTGGATGGGAAATTTTGGACCCTTAATTAAGAAATTAAGAATTAAAGGGAAATTTGAAATCTACTATCTTATGAGGGAAATTTTGATCATATTCCCGGGAAATTTTGCATTTTTACAGCCCTGTCCACCAGTATGTGGAGTATTGTCAAGATAAAGTGAGTTCAAGCGCGGGTAATCGGACCATTTTGGCGTGGAGTGATAGGGCGAGTTTTATAAATGGAAACCTTAAAGGTGTTGTTAAAAATGACAGATTTTTTTTTTTTTTTTTTTTTTTTTTTAAAAGTTAAAACAGAAGTGATGTACAAAGCAACCGAAGTCATGCTCGAGGAATAGTCCTACCCACCTGATTCGCGCGCACAAAATTGAAGCCCGTATCCACGGGGCGCAACCCACTAAATCCTCACGATTGGAGTAATGCATATATCGGTTGCATCCCTTGCCCCCCGGAACACGGTGGTATCTCCTGCCTTGTGAGCGACTTTAAATGGATCGACTCCATGGGTTCCTACCAGAGGGGTGATTAGAGGACGATTTCCCACGTAGCATTGCACCGGAAGCAGGGTCGGAAAGCTATAGCCTTGTGGTATTGTAGATTTTGGGACGATGTTTCAGAAGCCGAATATTCCGACAAGACGTGGGAAGGGTGCAGAATTGGAAAGGACAAAATGATATCAAGTAAAAAAGTCAGTAATGGCTATGAATTTGTTGTGGTTTTGGGGACGATTTCCACTGGCCAACGTGCTCAGGTTGGAAATTACGAAACCCAATGCCACTCAATTTGGTACCCAGCGTGATATATTCGCTGGTCTGTTTCGGTTATGCGTATGGGGAGTTGTAAATATAGCACAGGGAATGGCAGTGCAGCTGCCATGATTGTTGTACAGTCGTGACATTTGTCGGAAATTAATCTTGTATTTTTTTCGCAAGGAATACTCAATGGCCATGAATGAAAACATATGGTACGTTTCTTAAAGGGAGATTTCATATATATGTGCGATAGTTTATGCCAATAAATCCTTTAAGGAAAAAAAATAGCCCTGACGAAAACTGGAATCTATCACGACTCAGAAAAAAAGGTCAAATATCTTAAGTCGGCACTCATTCATTGAAATTAGGCTGTCAAAGTCGAGCCGTTTGTGTGGGTGCCCAATAGGGACTTCGACCAGGAAAATGCGAAAGTGTTATTGCCGCAATATCGCCAGAAGGGAGCACTGTGGGCAGTCCACCCTTTTTAAAGGGTGCAGGTTGGGAAATCCTGAAATCAGTAAAGGGTGGGGCTGAAAATTTCAGTTAAAAGGGTGCTCTATAAAAAGGGTGGGGGTTCAAATCAAAGGCGTTGGGGGTCAAAACCCCACGCCTCACTTCAGGGTCCCGTTAAGGAGCGTCATTGCGTCCATGACGCAATTTTTAAAAAGTCGACGCACTAGTCTGACTCCTCAACAAGCCCCGCGTCGTCGGGACGCGCAGAATTTCACTCAGTACATTACATTTAATACATGACTTTTCCCTTCTTCGGTTCAGTATTTTACTCTCAAGTTAAAAAAAAAACAATGTGATGTTTCTACCCTAGGTTTAACAATACTGACCAATGGCAATGAGCGACCTCCTCACAAAAGGCAACGGGTTTTATGATTGCCATAAATTCGGGAGGAAACCCAGAGGAGGGAACGTTGCCATGGTTCAGTGCCGGCTTCATCCTAAGAGAGCGATTTGCGTATGTAATGTAAAACAGAGCGGCAAACAGCAAAAAAAACATTTGGATATGACAAGTTTCATTTCAACCTCTGTCAAGATAATTAACGATTAAAACTAATAATAACACCAAGTGCAAACAAACATGAAGTAAAAAATTATTAATGAACACCTTAAATATATATAGAAATAATATTTCATAATAAATTCAGAGCAAGGACTTAACATTTGGAAGGAAACAATACTAAGAAAAAAACAATTACAACAACGTGGTGGACATCCCTCCCAAGCAAAACGGGAAACCCAGGCCCTGATGGGGAAATCACCTCTTGGGAAAATGCATACCGGTGGTACATGTGGATTCTGTTCGGAGTATACTTTGAGTCATGGAGGTAAAAAGGTCATGTTGCACAGTGGAATGGTCTTTATTGGAGGATACGAACAGTTATCGTCTACTCAGTAAATAAAACGTGCTCGGCTATTCCATGTCCAATAAGAAATTCAAAGGGAAACATTGTGTTTTTTTGTTGTGGATTTCACGCCAATTGACCCCATTCGGTTTGCATTGCTTTGTGTTTGCCGCCGACTAGGCGTAGAATAAATGGACGACAGGGGTGTTGTTAGCTTCTTTAAATTGCACAGGTAATTTAAAGTTTTATCAGGCCTGGTTTTAGCTTGCGACAAGCAATTTTGTTATTTTTTTCAATTTACCAAATATCTCTTGTGTACTTTAGCTCATTTTACTTAGAACTAGGATTGTTGTCATTTTAATTCATGTGATTAAAATAGTTTAATGTTTTCATCCCTGAGAAATAATGAGAAAGTCCATATAATTTATTAGGATGCGGCCGATAAAAGCTTTGTATTGATGACGATTTGTAATTGAAATTGACCAAAGACGTCAGTGTCAAACATTGCCAAAGTAAAGTAAAGGGAGTCGGAAGGCACTAGGAACTTGTGTTTAGTTGTAGTAGGTAAAGCAAAATACAACTTTTGTTTTTAGCACTGGAAAATACTGTGTGAACCTGTTTTGGTTCGCGCAAATGTTCAGTGCGAACTTTAGGTGAATTGGGTTCGCGGCGAATTTCCGGCACTGCACATTGACTTCTCGACATGAAAATATGATCCGAACGTAAAAAATCGAGGCCGGACGCAAATTTTTACTAGCGTGAAAACTTGTGCGTCCATTTGGCGCCGATTTTCAGAGCTTAACGGGAACCCTGCTACTAATGGTTATTACGTGTACCTCCTGTGCTAATTTGGATATGGCCAACAACAAAAATTAAATATTAATATGATATAATTGTCACTTTTGTTATTCAGTGCACATGTGCAAATCTGTGATGGAAGTTTATGTTGCTTGCGATTGATAAAAAAGGGTGGGGTCCGAAATTTTCAGTATAAAGGGTGCCTCAGTAAAAAGGGTGGGATCAAATAAAAAGGGTGGGGGTCAAACCCCCACTGCCCACTATGGGCAGATAGGGAGGACTTCTATCAACCTCTGGGTTCCATCCGGAGGGCGTCTTCAAAATTCTTAACAAGTTATCTCCGCATAAAGCTCCGGGGCCTGACGGAATTCATCCTTTCATCCTACAGAAATGTGCTAGAGAAGTTACACCAATCCTAACAAAAATATTCAACCAGAGTGTTTCCACCGGTACCATCCCATCTGCATGGAAAAAAGCAAATATCTCCGCCATATTCAAAAAAGGTTCTCGCACTGATCCCGCAAACGACAGGCCTGTGTCGCTCACCGCCATTTGTTGTAAGGTTGTTGAACATGTCATCTATAGCCATATAATGAAGCATCTTGATAAACATCACGCACTTAGCGAATTTCCAACATGGCTTCAGATCCAGAAGATCCTGTGAAACCCAACTCTTAACAGTTCATAATATCTGGCAATCCAATGAGCACATCAAACAAGTTGACGCAGTGGTTGTGGGATTTCGCCAAGCTTTTGACACCGTCCCACATCGCAGATTGCTTCGCAAACTCCAAAATTTCTGCATAAATGGTTCGTTACCAATTGGATCACATCATTCCTCACCAACAGAGAACAGTCTGTTATCATCCAAGGCGTCTCATCCAAACCTGTGGAAGTTCTATCCGAGTACCCCGGGGACTGTTCTTGGTCCCCTCCTGTTTCTCATGTACATTAACGATTTACCTGATGGACTCAAGTCAAACGTTTGCCTGTTCGCAGATGATTGTGTTATCTACCATCCTATAACCTCATCGAGCGACTGTGATGTCCTGCAGAATGATCTGAAATGTCTTGAAAAATGGGAGGCGAAATGGCTAATGTCCTTCAAAGCACACAACCCCCCCCAGACAAATGCAATGTTTTGAGGTTCTCCAGATGTGAAACCAAGTTGGAATACTCCTACAAATTATCCGGCCACATCTTACAAGCACTCAATCAACATAAATATCTCGGCGTCATGCTCTCCTGCGACATTAAGTGGAACGTACATGTTGACAAAGTAGTGTCTAAAGCCAACAGCATGATAGGTTTTCTCCGTCGCAATTTGGGATCAGCCCCTCAAAAGGTCAAGGTCAAGCGTACAAAAGCTTAGTGCGTCCCCACGTTGAGTTCTGCAGTTCTGTATGTATGGGACCCACATACCAAGCGCAACATCCAGAAGGTAGAAGCCGTACAGAGGCGTGCTGCGAGATTTATTACCAATAACTACATCCGCGAGAGCTCCGTGACGGCAATGCTGAACGACCTTGATCTTCCATCACGGAACAGAGGGATTATAACAACAGGTAGTTCATGATTTTTGATGCACAAAATAATCCATGGGAATGTTGACCTGAAAATAGACAACTACCTTGAATTCAGTAATAGAGACCCGACAACAGTTGAAGACAAGCGTTTATAACCAGTAACACTCAAGATCCCATCAGTTAGAACAAACTGCTTCAGAAGTCATTTTCCCAATACGGCTCGGGACTGGAAAAAACAATACCATACGCGATTACAGCACTGAAGACTCGGCATCATAAGTAAAGCTATTATCCGGGCTCGACTTGACCTAGATTGTCCCATTCGACCTTTCTCACACTGAGTAGTGAGGATCCAGTTGGAGCTTTTCAGTTATAAACCGTGAATACCGTGATGTGTGTGTGACTGAACCGTTCCTACGCACCCATGAATACGTTGGTTTGTTTACATGCTGGAAACTTGCCTCAAAATAGTGGAGTATGAGTGAAACTTAACCTAAACTCTTTTTAGTGGGGACTACTAATCCAAATTGCACATGATCATAAATAATTAATAAATATAAATAAATTTCATAAAAATCAAGGAAAAAGTGGTTTTGTGCATTGTAAATATAATGATACCTAACATAAACAACAAGCAGCACTGCCAATTATGCCCATTGTTGAGGGTTGTGATGAAATAAAGCTATTTTATAAGAGTGTGAAATGGCATGATGAGTGGACGATATCTCAAGTCAGTTGTTCCAATCTAGGACATATTGCCCAGTGTAATTACAGTCTTTGTATCAGTAGGTGCTACCTCCTGTCAAATGAAAGTAACAGTAAAATGATGTCAACAAAACATGCTTGCTGTGCAATCCTATGTCTGCCCTTGTGTGTCGAGGGTTTGTACTGGCAAAAGCTGAAGACAACATTCGATGGGTTGGGTAGTAGCGGAATTCTTAGATCTGTTATACCGGATCCAGTGCGCCGGAGTTGCATTTAGTGGTGCATATCCTCTGGTACTCAGTTTCTGCAACATGGGGATCAAAAATGAATTCTACCAACTGATGAGTTAAGGGGACGCGCGTGACTGGTGAGTATTCGACACACAAGCCACTTTGTGAGTATTCGACTACGGAATTATTATATGGTATGTATCGCCCCAGTATTATAACATTGTTGTTTCAAATATTTTGAGGTCTTTGTATGATCTTATTAGCTGTCTTTTGAGTCTGTCTACGAGACACCGGTTACCCTCTTGCCGTTTTTCGTAAGTTTTTGACTACAAGTTTTATTAGCCGTTCTTTTGAGTAGTCTGTCTGTCAAGACACCCTCTTGATCCAATACACGACTAAACGAAGAAAAAGAAAGAAAACAACAAGAGTTCTTTATAAATTGGGCTACTTTTGGCCATTTGCCGCCACCTTTAGAATGCGAAATTTTTGTTAGAAGGGATGAACAGTTATCTGCCACCACATCCTTCAGCTTGTTCTGAAATATCATCCCCGTAAATAGACCCCATTTACGGTTAGAAGGGCTATGTAGTCTAGAATGGGCGGCCGAACACATGGCCTAATCAAAACATAATTTGCAAAACAGTACCGAAGCTCTCCCTGACTAAATTTCCCGCTAAACGCAACATAATGTTGTAATTTGTTACTACTACAATTGCAGAATTACATTTGGGTTCTTGGACTTAATTCGTTTTCATATTTTGGTTGATTCCGGTGTGAAAAATTGTAACATTTTGGTGGTGATCAACACAGACCAAACAACACTGCGGACATGTGCAAGGCGTCTCATAATGGCACTGTTCTATATTTGATTCGCTTTTGCTATCAGATTTGCTGCTGTGTTCTTTAGCCGCGCATAATCCGTTTAGTAAGGCCCTTTTCATAAGCGTGTATCACATTGTTATCTTACGGTATCAACGCGTGATTTGGTAATTTCAGATAATTGGAGATCAAATTGAAAAATACTGGTGATCTGTCACGTGGATCTGTGTTGACCAGGGAGAACCAAAAATGGGGTATCCACTGTGGCTGTCTGCCGATCCCCGTAATTCATTTTCATGTTCAGTCATCACACTCCGATAGTTTAAGCTCGCTGGTGGGAATATTACCCGAGCTTCGACAGCTAAAGGGACATAACAAAACGCCTCATAATGTATAGGCACGCAGACCAGCTCTGCTGATGGCCGATGACGTACGAGATGGCATAGCATGATGGCAGATGGCATTGGAGGGCAGAACAAATACGGTTGACGCCAATCGTCCAATGCGGTGCCCCGTGGTGTTCACCATGATGAGACACGTCAAATTTTCTTTAGTCGATCTTTACAATTGGGACGATTCATTTGTGGCAAAAGGAGTGAGACAGCTTGTAATATTTGAAAACTTATGCGCCTTCTCAAAGAGAATATCTGTCGGTCTGGCGAACTTGTTCTACTGCTAAACTAATCTACTTTGTGCCCGTATTCAATGCCAAACGATCTTTACATGCCTATATGTGAAATGAGGCCAACATTGCAAGTTTACCTTGTCGCATTATTACCCCTATGCGCCACGATAGGTAGCCATCAGACTGCTTGTGGTCTGAAAAGCATTTGTCACGTCACATTTTCCAAGGTCCCAACAAACCATGAATGCTGATGGAGGACAGCTCAGAAGGTTAATTTTTTCGAATTTGTAAATTGTACAAAGGGATCGGAATACAAAAGAAGATTCAGAACAAGCAAGATCACTCAGAATATTCCCAGGGATTCTTATGGTAGAAATACCAACCATTTCCGAACATCTAAAACAAAAACAATAGGCGTCGCAAAAAAGTTGAAGAGGGCCCCCGCCCGGTTCTGTGAAGCGTTTAAGTACTCAATATGTAGATATGACGTTGAAGCATGTATGCTATCTACAGATTGATTGTGTGTTTGCGATCAACCTTCAGCATGCAGTTATTCCGTTGAGGCTGCCGAATCATTGGGTGTTGTGGCAGGAATGAACTAAATGTGTTCCGAAAAATACTGAGTATGAGAATGAAGTGAATGGTCAATCTTCGGTAAATCCCAAAAAAATAATGTTCTCAGTGAACTGCATCTGTATATGCTAATGAAGTTGCACACGCATCATAAAAGAATACATGAATAAGACTCACCCTCTCTCCTCAGTCTCGGGAAAACGAAATCGGGCCTACAGAAAAGGACCATGGGTTCCTGGGAGTTAGTGGTGAACAAGGACCCTTTACAGAAAACCGAGAATTACGAACGGGAACAATGGACCAACTTATGTGCTCTTCAAAAATTCCTTTAGAAAGAATTACAGTTTCCTAAACGTCGCCAGCGACAGTAGTAAGGCCAAAGTGCAATACTATGAATAGTAACTAGTCGGAATTGTTCTTTGGGAAGAACACGCCGACAATGCATGAAATACTTCCCCAAGGTACCGGCCCCACGCTGCAGTATAACGTTGATCAATGTGGTTTCTACATCTTTCGTTTACCACCCGGGAACGCGCGGTCAAAAATTGCATTATTTGAATGTTGAGCATATGCAAATCGTATTGTTGTTGCTGCTGACAGAGTTAAAATTCGCATCCAGCACCGGGACAACGAAGTGGCGATGAGACGCCGCCATGGAAAACAATTTTTTTTCAAAACAGAAAATTGAACATTTAGATTACAAATCTTTCTAAATTCTTTTTAAGTCTTAAGTAACAACCTAAAAAGAAAATCTTTTACTGATAAAATTCACTTCGTCTCGTGGACAGAATGATTTACACTTCCTAAAGCTAGACTGCTAAAGCTGGATGTTCATGACTTAGCACACAGTGAGTTCCTTGGTTACCGATTCATATGCTGTCCCTTTTTGTAGTCTGCAATATTCGAAATCACCTAAAGAGTCCAAACTGAGCATGTGGAACGAACGTGAAGATTGAACATGGGGATCGGCGGCCTGTCGCAGCCGATAGCATTAGGACCGACCTTTAAATGGTCAGTGGCCACATAAGAGCGTTTGTTTCCAGATATACCCTCGAGCGATGTAAACACATGGCCGCTGCACTGCGATTAGAATCCTGGATTTAGGAAGCGACGAATTTGCCGATTTTACCGTCAAACGTAAGTTGATCGCCATGATAGTAAATCCCCAAAGTGCCTAGTTGTAACATTAATCCTAGGGATTATTGCTCAATTAGGGCATATGGTGACCAACCGTCTACCTGCACCTTTTGCTTCTGGAAATGGACATAAGATTGGGCGCTGGCTACCATATTATCCGCAACCCAAGTGGTAGCCCTATGGGGATAAACCGGGTTGCGGTACCGCAAAACTACTGGGAGTAGTGTCATTATTTGGACATAGTATCATAGTATCACTGCAACTGGACTATGCAAACGGTCTACGCAATTGAATTGGATATTCCAGGTCAAGATGCTTCAGCTACCTTGACAAAAATGATAGGTCAGTTCTCCTCTTCAACATTGACCTAGCGTACCAACCTTAAACACACTCTCGTATTAAGTATCAAACGAAAATGATACTACAGGCATTTCGCCTCCAAAATCAAATAAATCAGCCATTGAAAAATCCATTCCAAAAACTACGATATATTGCGAATGCACTGGGTCCCCTTTCAGAGATGCACGGTCATCCCAAACAACTGACCTTAGGGTTGGCGAATTTATACATTGTATCTTGCCGCCCGGGTTGCTCAACGAGCGATAGACTTGGGCGTAAATCCAGGAGAAATATATAATAAATTAATAATAATAACAGAATATATAATAATAATCAAAATCAATCACTAAATCTATTAAAGGTGCAATGAGAGATTTGAGGCATCCGTATTTTGAGCAAAGTAGTAGTGGTTTCATACAGATTAGACACTGATTTTTTCCCGCCTCATAGATCACTTTTTTTGGCTTTTGGCTAACAGAATATTCTTAAAAGTGAAAAAAAAGTGATATCTATATGCACGGGGGGGGGGGGGGAACCCATTTTGGAAGTGACGCGTATATGTAGGCTGGAAAGACCAATTCAGGATGGCTAACTCAGCAAAATCGAAAAACAAATCATCAAAATCAGATTTTACATGTATGTAACAGTACAGGTATCTAAAATAACATGCAAATGATAAGACCAGAAGCAGCAACTTAAGGACAGAATCGGAGATTAGTCAGTACTTGTCCATTCGGACACTTACAACAGTAATTGAATGAGAATCGTATCTTGGACACTGCCGTTTTCTTCCTTTTTGTCAATTCTGACAGCTGGGAAAAGGTAACTTATGAGAATTTCTTTCAGACTTATCCTTCAACGTTGAAGCTATTCCTGCACATTTACAAATATTTTTCAACTCACTGATAGTTGTCTGTTAAGACCCACCTTTTCAGCATCGTGTCACCCAAAGAAAACCCTATTTTTTTCTTTTTAAAAGTTCACCCAAAGACCCCGATTTGTGAAAATTTTACCAGGGTACCACAAACCTTTGGGGCGATAATTTGACATTTTTCCACCCAAAGGACCTCATTTTTAGAAAATTTGCAAAAATATCAACAAAGACCCCATATTTGGGAAAAATTTTGCAAAGATCACACTCGGACACCCTTTTTGGGCCAATTTGGCTGGCTCTCACCCAAGGACCCATATTTTTTTTCAGTCCTAGGTAACAGACTGCCACTGGGTGGGAAGACCGGGCGTACATACACCCATATCCATTACATAAGTGAGTGTATTTCAATAGTGGTCCTGGGTTCCTACCGGGAATCATTTTGTTCCGAAATTCTTAGGCAAGTGTGGATAGGAAGAAGGAATGGCACAACGATCTTGATAGGAGTATAAGAATAAAGAGCGCATATATATTCTATGGTCTTTTGTGTCATACGGTAATTTTTCTGTCATAATGTGCCAAAACCGCTGCTGTACATAAATAATACCAGTAAACGAGTACTCTTTGATTGCATTGTATTTTTTTGCGCCACAAAATGTGCGGTATAGTGTAAAGAGGCGCACAAACGCGAAGGGCGGAGCGTGCTGGAGTGCGACCGTATGACACAAAACACCATAGAATATTTTTAACATTGTTAATGAACACCTGTTACATGAAAATCTCTCGTCGCGCACATACGCACGCCCAGTCGTGCTGTTTTTTCGGTAGTAGGGTTTTATTGTAGGTTATGGATTACCAGGTTTGGGACGCGCTAGACCGTTTCTTGTTCATTAGTCTGATTATTGTTATTTTTATGAGCCTTAAAATTCGTTGTTGATATGATATGCAACGTGTATCTAATTCAATATAACTATTGAGTATAGGTGTCATTGCGCATTCTTTACGAATTTATAATGCATAGCTGCCAACTTGTGTATTACAGCTTGCAATATGATTATCTTTGCTTTGTCCGTATATTTGTCTCATAAAATAAGTTTTGTTTTGGTCGCAAGATAGCCTAAGTAGCTGCAGGCGCCATTAAATCCAACAACAACAAACAACAAACTCTCGCTCGCACCGTAACATCAATCATTTTGTCAAACAATTTCTTTAACAATCTAAGCTTGATTAGCACCAAAAGTCCCCTAGTTTGGAAGTAAAAAATATATATGGCCGTTAAATTTTCAAAAATTTTCAAATATTTTCAAAATTTTCCCTTTAACAAATTCAAGCTTTACAAGTGAAGGGGATATTTTTTAGGATATGAATTCTCTAATTTCACTGGATCGGTGTAGATCACCTACTGAGAAAGTTTGGAAGGTTTATTAGACAAACAGGTGCAAAGAAAAAAAACCGCAAACCTTATTTGAACTTGCCTGCTATCGTAAATCGTTTCCCATAGAAAACAATGCTTTGTCTTCTGTCGTGCCCGACGAACAGAAAGCTACTAAATCAATAATCTGATTACATAAAGATGGCGGATTCGGCTTATTCACTTCAGGTGTGATCTTAATACATGGTAAGCATTTTTCAATATGTAAAAAACATAGGTTAGAGAAAAATTGGGGGCGCTTCTCTGGAAATCTCCTCAGTCTCTTTAAGCACAGAATTCCCTAAAAATAAAATTTAGATATATTGAGCAAGGGTCTTAAAAGAACTATAGTAAATTCATAAAATGCTTGCTAGGTCCCGATCGGCGATGAAGACTAGATCATATCACGTAATAGCTTGTAATACCCCTATCACGTTTTAGTAGTTCTTAGTCTAAATAGGACATGAGGAGTAGTCCAAAAAAATTCTTTGGGGGTTCCTTGAAGGGTCATTTTTCCAAACCCCAGTAAAACGTTTATGTCGAAACGCACACCACAAAATAAAGGCGGGCATTTTACAAGGTTTGCACCTCTCATTTTAATATCGCCACATCGTCAATTTGGATGAATTATCGAACTATAGGCCCTGGCCTAAGGGATGTGAATGAAACACAGTTCCCTCAATCACAAGTCCATCGTATGACTAATTAGCACTATTTCACCAAAAATGAGCAAAATGTGTATTTTGTTAAATCAACAAACTGAATCAATTGAAAAGTCAGGGATTTTTCTGTAGCATCACAAACATAATCATGAACCAAGTGAGTTAATAATGCTTCTCTCTTAAACTGCATAAATGAACAATTTTAACCAAAAAATGTGCAAAATTAGATTTTGGTATTGTCTTGCATGTTGATGAAAGGGTAAAGTTTACAAGTTTGTCTGTAATTTTCTATTGTTTCCTCTTCCAACCTTTCCTTCCCATTCTTATGAAGAGTGGAGTTGTATCAAATAATAATATGGCCCAACTGTACATATTTACCAAAAATGGGTTTTTTTTTTAAAATGTAAGCCTTAAAAACACTCAGCATCGTTGTCACCCAAAGACACCATTATTTTTAAAAGTTTACCACTGTTCACCCAAAAGACCCGCGATTTCGGAGGATTTGGAAAAATTATTACCCCCAAATACTTTTAGAAAATCGGACATTTTTATTGTTAGCATTTGTCACCCAAATAACCCAATTATGAGGCAATTTGGCTGTCTCTCAATTCAAAGACATCTTTTTTGGCATTGCCTCCGAATGCTTTGGGTTTGAACTCGTTAGCCTTCCAATTCATAGGCGAGTGCCCCGAGCCCGCGCCCTTGAAAAACGTTTTAAATTTAACTAAGGGAGGCGAGGCGGTCCTTATTACGCCAGGAACGGATGAATTGAGGGGGGGGGGGAAAATAGAAAAGAAATTGCAAACGTATAGAAAAGTAATAGAAATGGAACTGCCTACTGATATAGTCCCATGACATGTGGATCGTTTCCTATTGATCGCAGTTTCCTTTTTTCAGATTTTTTTTTTATTTATAGTACTAGTACACTGCCAATGACAAGCTGCGGGTGGTGTCCAAGACATGTTTAAAGCTGTTGATTCAATATACTAATAAGAGTTTAATGAAAACGTTAAACAGAAGCCTCTAGGATTTTTTCTGCCAATTATCGCTACTTCGCATTGTATTTCCTACTTTATGCACAGTCATATCTTCGTTGTAAATGCAAAGGTCAGGTTTCTGCCAAAGCATTTATTCTTGAGGATAGATCCATATTATTATGACATTAAAATTTAAAAATCTTTCCATTAAACTATCACAATGCGCTTTTAGAGGATAACAGCACGAATCTTTTCTGATACATGCTATTAGCTATATCTGAAGTGGGTCAAAACCCAAGCGAATGGAGTGGGTATCATGTCACTACCTCGCCCAAAAATGCAATGCCATGCGGGCTGGCCAATGCAGAGTAGTAAGCAATACTTTTTCGATTTGCCCATCACTACCCACTTCATAACCTATGGTAATAGCCTGTGTTATTTACCCAATCAAGGCAAGGCAAAAAGTACAGGACTGGGGTTCATGGCCTGCATAATTTATTTTTCCCCTTCGTGACAGTATTTTTGGGGCGGGGGGGGGGGGGGAGTTGTACGTAACGAGGATACCGGTCCGCGGCTCAAAACCCGGGAGAGGAGGGGCACTCACATATGAAATGGATGAGGCCATGGGCAGTGGCGTAACCAGCTTTTTTCAGGGGGGGGGGGGGGCAAAGGAAGGGGCACATAGGGCCTATTATTTCCAGGGGCAAAACATATGTGTTATTATAGTACTAGTTGTTTTCACGTAAATAGGCCTCGCGCGTGTGCAGAAATTAACTTAAATTTACAACACTTAAATATTCAATGCGAGAGGGATTGTGCTGAGGGAAAATATCGGTGAAATGAAAAAAGATTGAAAACTTTCAATCCTGAAGAAAGATTGAAATGTCACCTCTTGCAGGTACAAATTCACTCTTTACAGTTTGAAATTTTACTTGTAAGGAGGAAAAAGCGTGATTCTCACTCTTGGTATATTGACAATGTCAATCTTTTCGATTGACTGCAGAGTCCTCCAAGGAGATTGACTTTTTCAATAGTTTGAAGTAGAGAGTCGATTAGCAATTGTGGTGATACGGTTTAGGCCTATGCCCTGGGAGCTAGCACACCTTTGTAACACATCAGTACAAAAGGTTTTAGTGATTAAATATGTTTGAAGACTGACGGGAACCCCTGAAACGTGATCCTTAAGTGCCGCCGTGGCCTTAAGGAGAGGGGGGGCAAACAAAGTTTGTACAGGGGTCAAATTTGTAAATTTATCCCACTCATGTTTGAAAAGCATACCAGGTTATGTGTCTAACCATAAGGAATCAGAAAAGGTAGTTTGTATATTCACCTACAGTTTCAGAGTTAGCGGCTAAAAACAGCAAAAATCAAAATACGGGTCAATTTCCAGTTTGTACAGGGGTCCAAATTTTAAAGTTTTGCTTTTCCTATTTGGATAAAAAATGTGCAAATATTGGTGGAGTTCATAGGATTACAATAAGGAATAGTTTTGACTGTCTTAATTCTTAGTTTCCGATGTCAGGGGGCACAGAAGGTCAACGTCCATTGCATCAAGGCTTGATCTTGTTAACCCCCCTACTTTCTTAAGCCACATTTTGAGACACTCAAACTATTCCTTAATTGTATCTATAGCTCCACAATAATTTTCACGCATTTTTATCCAAATCGGAAGCAAATTTTAAAATTTGACCCTGTACACTGTAAATTGACCCTTTTTATTGATTTTACCGTTTTTGATCCTATAACTCTGAACTTTAGGCTGTACATATTACAAACTATACTTTTTTCTGAATCCTTTATGGTATACCATAACATGGTGTGCTTTTTCACTGATTGGATCAATTTAAAATTTGACCCTGTACAAACTTGTTTTGGCCCCCTCTTCCTTAAGGCCCACCATTGCGGCACTTAAGAATCACGTTTTGAGGGGTTCCTGTCAGTCTGTCAACCTATTTAATCACTCAAACCGTTTGTACTTGAAATTGTTACAAATGTGTGCTACTCTGGGTTAATAGCTGTTTATGTTTGTAGTTCCATTTCAAATCATGTTGCATCTTACCCTAGATTAGTGTGCGAAAATTTGTTTTTCTGTAACACAGAATTACCATCTATTACCCAACCTATAGAGACTTACGATCGGATACTTTGAGGCTGGTATGCGGAGCACATAACATTTTTTCCGGGTTAAATTTCATCCCAAGATTGAATAAAGTATCCGGTCTTGTTTTGAGAGAATTTGCAAATCCTGTGGTGTACCCTTGATATTTTTTGTACAACACAACAGTCATCTGCAAACACCCGCCGGTTGCAGCAGACATCTGGCAGATCGTAATGTAAGCCAAAAAATAGAAGGGACCTCAAAACAGTCCCTTGGGCACCCCCGAATCAACACTGGCCCAATTTGAACCATCCCCTCCTATGACCACTCGTTGTTTCCGATTCTTTGAGGACCTGATATGCCATCGTTGCCTACTTTGCCACCACACATCAGACTTGATATTTTGAGCAATCACGGTTATGGGGTACACAATCAAAAGCCTTTTAGAAATCCTAATGATGCGTCTGTTTGTAGGCGTTATTACGGGAGGGTGGCAAAGTCGTGGATGTCTGAATCAGCTGTGTTTCACAAGAGTAGCTTCCTGAAACCATGTTGTGGTTGGTTAAAATGGTCTGTGTGTTGAAGTGTTTCATGATGTGTCGAATGCCAAAACTACCATTTTCAAGGTTTTGCTGCACAGAGGTGGAATAGACAGGACGTAGTTACTGGCTTTCGTACACTCCCCCTTTTTGAATCTTGGTGAGATATGCGCGGTTTTTCCATTCATTGGGAGTCGACCAGTATCCGAGATATTTGGAATAATTTGACAAACAGGAGCTATTTCAGCGCAAACTCCTTAAGGACCCGCGGAGGGACATAGTCGGGAGCGTGGCTTGTTGATTTAATTCAAAAGCACTTCTCCAATTCCTGTGGCGAGACGGGATATCCGCGATTGTGGATAACACTTGGTTTTAATTCAGAGCAATGTATCCATGTTGTTTTCTTGAGTGAAAACCGATTTCAATTGATGTCGTTTAAAACTATCGGTTTCGTAATCATTTTCGGAAAGTAGGACACCCCTGCATGTCTTCAAGACACTATCAGTGAGGCTAAATCAGCAGCAAATCGAAAAAAATCATCAAAAAATAAGGAATTTTAATGTATGAAACAAGCCAGGTATCCTAAAATACCCTGAAAATGATAAGATCCAGAGAAAGCAACCTAAAAGGACAGAATCGGAGATTATAGGTCATTACTGTCCGTTCGACACTACTACGAAACGAATGCATGGAGCATTGTATTTGGAAAACTGCAGTTTTCTTCCGTTTGTCCAATTCTACAGCTGGAAAAGGTAACTTATAAGAATGTCTACAGACTTATCCTCATTTGAAGCTTTCTGCACATTTCAATATTTTGGAAATCACTGATAGTGTCTTAAGTGCGGGGATGCCCATGTGGTAATCTTTCCTGCGTTTTTTTGAAAAAAGACCAGAATTGCTTGTGATTGCATACAAACATCGCTGATATAGGCCTATGATCTATGTGCCTTCTAATCTCTTGTGTGGTCCTTCCTGAGCGTCTCTAACAACAAATTCCAGTCTTCCTGCTTTTTGGATTTGCGTGCTTTGTTAAAGACACTATTAGTGATTATTGACAGAGTGAAAATATTTGAAATTTGCAGGACTGGCTTTAAAGTGAGGATAAGTGTGTAGAATTCTATAAGTTAATTTTCGACTGAAGAATTACCAGAAGCGAAGACAGAGAGAAGCAAGGCGAAAACGGCAGTGTTCAAAGATACGAATCTCATTCAATTACATGTTGTAGAAAGTGTCGTTCGGGACAATTATGATTAAAATAACTGATTGTCTTTATTCGGCGGAGTTGGTCGTATCACTTGCGGTATGGAGATATCCAATAACTAGTTCCAGGACATGCACAATATGATTTTTGATGATTTTTTGTTTATTTGATTATCAGATCACTGATAGGCCTTTAAAGGCCCCGTTGTTTACGCCCTCAACTTCTTTGCGACACACATTTTATCCATGGCAATGTTTCCTCTAGATAGGCTACAGGTAGAAGGACTGTATTGTTCATTATCGATAGTACCTCGCTTTTTGAATGAGACCCCTGCGATTTACGTCACCTCTTATCCACACATTCTTTGCCCAAGTCTTCCAACTCTTTCCTTATGCCATCCCGGTTGCCTTGTTGCCGATGGTGTTGTTGATCCCAAAATCCCACATGCATTGCAATGTGCTCTCTTTCCTCCCGCCCCTTGTAGTACCTTCGGGATCCCCCAGTGTTCCCCCCGTTCCGCCCCATGCTATGTTCTACTCCTTGCTAACCCTCCTAGTCTAATGCTTCCTGGGCACCCCTACGCTCGACAGACGTCAGGCTTTTTGTTGTGTTCCGCATAGGCTTTTTGTGGGCATCCCATGGCCCCTGTGAGGTGACTTTACCCCCCCTGGTTGCATTGTGGCTTTGCCTCCCTCCAACCCCATTGGCCTGTTGGTCAAGAAAAGGAAACACCTGTGGGTTTTTCCGGTTATTGGGGGATGGGTAAGAGCATTGGTACCCTCGGATCACCATCCCTGGAAATAAGAGATATTCTGTCAATATAGTTGGCCTCTTGCCCGTGGTGATGCCGTCATTGCTCTTTGTGAAGGTGATCGCTCAAATTGCTGAATCATGCGTAGTTTTCTTCAATTTCGTAGCCGTATTTATACGCGCTTGATTGATTTCTTCCCCCGCGAAATCAATCCGACGTACAGTAGTATTTACCGATTTGATGATGGAAATAAGTCTAGCAAAAAAATTCCGAAGCCGGTAGGAGCCCATTTGACGAAACTCGAATAAGCACGACACAACCGAGAACGATAATTCGTTTCTTTCCAAGTGTCCCTAACAGACCTCCGCAATAGAGGTCTCAAGCATAGAGCCAAAGATAGAAGGCGGTTAGAAGGACTGAAATCCCGTAGTTTTGGAAAACGGAATATATCCGATGGAAAATCCCGAGGACGGCGCAGTTGAGTTCATATTGCCGAAGTGCGGCATCGATCATAGCCGAGACCTTCCGAGGCGGCCGATGATAACACTTTCGTGAACACAGGGTAGGACGAAACGGTACAAACAAGTCTAGGCATTTTAAAATGGTATCCGGGATGGGGTACTGCAAACAAGTTTACACCGTGCTAGGTCTTTCGATAGTACGTTCAAGAATCTGGATTTGTTGCTTCTTTGCTATGTCTGCACTATGCTGATTCAATCTGTGATTGATGGTCTGACCGCCTACCTGGCACCTGGCATGCCTGGCACTCGTACACACACATACACCATCCAATCCACAATCAATGAATCATGAATGATCATGCTGAGATGACCACACATGACCATGTCATCACATGCATCATGATCAGTGATACTAGGAAACGTTCATATTTTTCAAATGGGGCTCCACTCATCAGGATACACATGACTATAGGTTTCTCCTGTTTCTAATGCAGTTTCTGTTCCTGATTTGATGAACCAAAGTTTTGGCATATAATTACTATCACTGGCCTTATTAAAGCCTAGGGGGTTGTTCCATTTATGTGTATTGGTGTTCTAATTGATATGAGAGCCTGGCACTTGCACTACACCCCATCAAGTACCGTTGAAAACAAACTTGGGCGTTTTTATGGTAGACGCAATCATGAATGTTGGGGGGGCGGGGCCAAAAAGCCTAGTACAACAGCGTCATTACGGAAATTTCGGGCATGTAAGACGAGTAATTTATCAAGATTTTGCATTTCACATTTACGAATCACCCTCATTTCTTTTTTAGTATAACAACATGCAATAAATCAAATCGTTGTAGCAGAATCCCGACAAGAAATCTCCAAATACAGACTTAATATTTTATTTATCGAAGAAACAACAGAATTGAAGGAGATAAATACAAGTACAAAGTCGGTGCATGATAAATACTGCGGGCATTAGGGTTATTTTTCTTAGTGTAAATTGACTTCCGACGCAGCACTGCGTCGGAAAGTCCAGTGCTTGATTGCTAAGGGCTTTTCAGTGCATTATTGACCTTTACGTCGTGCCGACCATCAATGTCAAAAAACGAAGTAAAGGTTCCTTGTACTATGCATAGCCCTAATCAATACTGTGCTAATACGTGTTTAACCACTAAAACAGCGTTTTTGTTGATAACTTGGGAATGAATGGATTCGAGGGCTCAAATAAATAAGTTAAATATTGCGTATCCACCTGGCTGACTGTAATTGTGTCTACCAAATAACCTATTTGAAATCTCTATGCATTTTTTCACCAAATATATTAAAAAAAAAAAACTAAATAAATATTATTCTATGTTCCACACCTTCAAACCGGACGGATGAAGGACGACGGCCGATGTAGGGTATATATGAAAGTGGATTTGCACAATTTTTAATAAAAAATAACATGTTTTTTTTTTAAAAATTAATTGTGGCATTTTTTTTACAAACATCATACAAGGACATGTAGCCTACATAAAAAAAAAATACCTGAAAATAATACTATATTACATTTCTGTCCACAACAAAATTTAAAGGTACATGTAAATATATAAAATGTATTTTGAAAAGGTGCATGTAAATCCCTTAAGAATTCATATAAATGTAGTATTTATTCAGGTTCAATGTACCTTCGATAAAAAAAAACAAAACACGTCCCATTTGACAGCAAGAAAAAACTCCAACAATTTGAAATAAAAGCTTTTAGCGGTGCAGTATTCATGCGATGGCTTTACAGGTCTGTAGGCCACAATATAGGCCTATTACATGGACACTTTGTTACTTCTTATAAAACGCCGTTTTATCAGCTTTATCTTACCTGAAAATAGGACACCCCCGGTGTATTGTTTGGGCGACACACGGTGCCGCACATTTTCGGGCATCTTCACGATGGCACGACTTACGATTTATAGGATCATGACCGCGGTACGTGCCACAGTACGTGCTCATCAAGTGCTGCCTTCAAAGTGAGCATGTCAAACTACTGGTTCTGCAATTGAACAACATTTAGCTAACCTTTTTACAGTTCTCCTGAAAAATGGTGTAGTTACAGGTGCATTTAAAGAAGGGCGTAACCATACAAATCTTACGAAAAAGGAAGTTAGTTTCATCATGATAACTACAGGGGTATACAATACCTCACATTAGCAAAAATTCTTGAACAAATTCTGCTCGAGGACTCAAGATTGTCCCACTCTATAACCAAAGCCATCTTCAGAGGATTTACAGAAGGAACCTACTCACTCACTGCTGAACTTATGCTCACAGAAATTGAATGAAGCATCTTGACAACAAGTCTGACATTTTTGTGGCATCATTGGATGCTAGAAAGCATGTCGACGGTGATATCATCCTTCTTCCGAGGAAGCTATACTTTGCCATGGAATTGATAGAAATAACTGGAATGTCATAAATGACTGGTATACTAACCTGTCCAGTCAAGTCAGATGGAAAGGAAAACTCTCCAACAAATACAGTATTGATCTTGGTGTACGCCAAGGCGGCGTATTTTCTGCTGATGAACTACCAAAGTCGTATATAAATTCCTATTACTCGCTCTTGAAAGCTCTGGACTCGGCTCAAGAATTGAGTCCAACGTATGCTGGTACCCCTACCTGTGCTGACGATCTCTACTCATCGTGATAAGGAATACGAGCTCCAACAGAGGCTCAATATTGCTTCAGAATATGCCACAAGAGAACGTACATTTTACATCCAGCGAAAGTGTCGTTATGGTATTCAATCCGAATGTGATGACAGCAGTCTTTATACATGCTGGACTAGTAATAATAAACCCCTGCCTGTTGTTAAAAATCTTCTCACCTATGTATTGACAGAACTAACAAGGTACTTACAATTGACGTGGCTCAGAATTGCAGTGCTATGAGGTACGGCAAGCCTATGGTGCAGGTATTACATGGAGTCTGATATTTTTTGTGTAGTCAATAACTGCATGGAAGTTAATCAACACATACGTTATCCCACGTTATACGAATGCCTGGAATCATCGGGGACTTGTGTAACAAGGACTTCCAGAAACTTGATTTAATTACATAAAGTAAACAACATAAGCTGAGAAGATAATATATTCGTCTCAGATTAAGCAAATCAACGTCTACCGGACGCTGCTGATGCCGCTACATCGCTTCTATGGGTGCCCCACCTTTTGAAGCCATTGTGTACATGAAAAAACTCAATTATTTGGATCAATCTGTAGGAACAAAGGGATTGAGAAAGAAATGCCCCTTAAGACAAATTGCTGTGAAGAAGTATAACTCAAAAAGCTGGTTCCTGCAATTATAAAATGTCTTCAGAAGTATGGTCTCCCAGATGCATGTACTGCTAGAAGTTTCCCATGAGTAATGCTGAATGGAAGAATATGTCCCAGTTGGCAGTGGAAGCATACTGGAATGACTATTACATAATGAGGCTGTCAAATCAGAATTCACTCAAATATTTCAATATGAAGACTGCAATATTGGAAGCACTCATCCACTATGAAGCACAACTGAACCCACGCACTTGGGATGTGCCAGGAACGCCAACATCAAGGGCTAGATCCTAAACGGTACATAAACTACAAGCAAATAGAGCCAAGTTCAACCAATTTAAAGTCGATTGCACTTGCAAATTATGTGATAAGGCAGTGAGAATAGAGAGCACTTTTGGTTACGTGCTCAACTCTGAAACCACATATTAGGGCACAATTTATTGATCAACTTAAAGATACCATGTTGGAGAACATGGTGCTGAGATATGGCACCGTTTGGAAAATAACCCACTGACTCCTCAGGTATTATCGACTATCCACACTATAACTGGTTATCAAATATTCAATACCTCGAGTATTGACTATTTCGAGAAATCTGTGCTACAAGCTACACACAGCCAGGTTACGCATACTGACAAATCTAAATACTAGTCTCATCTAGTTTAATATACTCACACACATGTACATTTGACTGTATGTGTGGGATTAGTGTTCCTTTTATATCCGACAATTCGCGATACTGAAATATGCCAAATCTGGAATACCAAAGTGTCTGATAATTTTGACTGCCAAATATGTCTGCTAAATGTGACTGTCTGTGCCAAATTTGTCCGCTAATTGTGACGCCACAATATTTCTGCTAATTGTGACTGCCAAATTCTGCTAATTGTGACTTCCAAATAATGTCCTGCTAATTGGTGACTGCCAAATCTGACTGCAATTGTGTCTACCAAACATGTCTGCCTAATGTGACTATCAAATTATGCACATGCATACTATAAACTGTTCAATTGTCTTATACCATGGATTTATGGTAACCAAAGTCATTTTGACTATACATACAGCTTTGTGATTTACAATCCGGTGGATGGTGCTCCTGTAAAAAGGAGGGAACTACTACTACTTACTACTACTACTACTGTGGACGAACAGCTTTTTAAATCTGCCCGCGCGAACACGATCTGCGTGTTTAGTAGCGCGAAGAGAGCAATCGCATCTCGCAGCTGGCACGCGTTCAATGCATAGAGGCATGTCGGCTCAGCTCATGAATATTTATTGGAGAAATTTTTCCTCCAACTAATACAGTGGGTATAGGAGAGGCCGGTGCGCAACCAAGTGCGTAGTGTTTGTTCCGATTTTGCAGGGCCGATCTAGCGCTTCGCGCTTATCATATTATGAGTGGAGTAGAGTACGTGTAAGGAATCTGGCTGTGTATGAATAACTCTCTAACTCGTATTTCTGTTGCAGCTTCACCAGATACACACAAATAACCACCGCTGTCGCAGCCGACCAGGTGTTCGCTGCTACACCTACTGCTATACTGACTGCTGATGGATTGCCATTGTCTGTACAAGATGCTGCCTCACTTAAAACCACACAGATTGTTACCATTGTACGGTGAGTTAGTGGTTTCAAGAAGTGTCTGACCAAAAATAATATTTCTAGTAATGTATGCACAATCTTCTTCCCAATGAAAAGTTATTCAACAAAATATACACACATGGCAGTAATTAAATGTTGAAGTTCTAGTCCTCTAATTAACCCTAACAAAGCAGGCCATATTTTGTGATCACTTACCATATACCACAATGAACCACGCTTCCACCCTGTCACCTCCCATAGACCACAAAATACGAATGTGAAAAACTCCTGCAAGTTTCCATGCATTAGAATTGTGGGTATTTTAGTGGTATAAGCATGCTAGGGCTAAAATTTGACTTCACGATAAAAGCAGCAAAAAAAAAAATCTTTATTCTTTTAAAATACCACTTTCCAGCACAATGTTAGATGCTTGAACTTCTATGCATGTAATATCTCCATAGAAAAGGCATGTTCGATTTCTGTCTGCCATTCTAATCATCGTCTTAATGATCCAGGCATCATGTACTTTAAAGATGCCGTATTTGGCTTATTCACATCAGGTGTGATCAAGACTTGTAGAATCCAAATATGCACAAAACAGGCTAAAAAAAATTGTGTGTGCTTCTTTCTGGAAATCTCTAGCTTGGATTTTAACCATTTGATGCCATGTATACTTCTGATATAGGAAGCCAGTCTTGTTGATGGTCTTAAGACACCGGCCACGCCTGTACACCAGCCACGCGCTTGTGGAGAGAGGAAGACCTACACATGGGATGAGTCCTTTCACTTTACATTTTGCCAGTGAGATGTAGAAATAAGAGTGCTGAACTTGTAAAGAATAAGTTTAGGGTCTGGTAGGAGCATTTCATAGCTTTTTATTTTGAACATAATAATTAATTCTTATGAAGGTATTGCAGGTAGTGATCGGTCATCCATACGAGAAAGGCTTATTATATTCGACAACGAAACAGCTCAGTGCACCGATTGGATTACACGCTTTCCGATATCAACATTTATACTGCTAGATGGTGAATAAAGCCATGTATCCTAATGGGTGGCACTGATGCCTGTTTCCTTTCGCGAATATACTAAGCTACGAGAAGTGATATGGGCAAAATAAATTATGTGTAAATTCCTGTTAGGCTGCCAAAAAGAGGAAAAAAATTGTCTTAGCTTCGTGTCGCTCCAAAACTCTGAAAAATCTTTTTTTTTTTGGCATTTTTAGACAACTTTTTTGGGGGGGGGGCTTTTAATATTTTGCTTTTAAATTTAGTTTTTTCTTGACCATTTCAATAATTGGGGAACTGCTTGTGCATTACTAGGCACACTCCTGTCTCATTTACTTATAAAATCTCTTAACCTTAGTTCAATACATATCATGCTAATTTTAGAATAATTTTGACTTCAAAATTCTGTTGGGGTTAGTGGATTAACCCCACCCCGCTGCAAATAGTGTACATTTCCTATAACGGTCATTTAGAATTTAAATATGCATGAACAGGCCTAGCTTTAGTCAAGTCTGTGTGTAACCATTCGATATGTGTAAGAGCACCTCCTACTTTTAAGTCTTGAAAAATACTAGCACTCGGTTACCCCGGATGTTGCCTGGGGGAGGTTGAGCCGTTTTGAAATTCGTTGTTGGCTGGTAGGTTGGTATTCCTACCCCCATGCAAAAGCCTTTGTTTTTTAAACAAGCAATCTGAATCTGACAAATGTATAGGAAGGTAAAAATACTGTAAAACGTGGAATTTTTGCGCTCCATTATTTCGCCGCTTGTCGGCGCACTTCTGATCTTGTGCGAAATTAAAAACCCGCGAAAATGTTTATTTTGTGTGTAGGTCGATTAGGATAGCTGAAAAGAGCGAATTTAAAAAACAAGCAAAAATGTTTAAAAAAAGAAAAAACCTAAAAAATTAAAAAAAAAAAAAATATCACTTTTACAGTAGTTTTTTTTTTTTTTTTTTTTTAATTTCAGTATTTTTTTTTAAACATTTAATGGTGGGTGGACCCAATTGCAATCTTGCCCCCCCCCCCCACACCACACACTTTACTCCATCAACACCAGGTGGTGGTCGGCCAAGCCTCATCTCATACATCAACTCACCAAGAAATGTAAAGAAATTACAGCAATACTGAGTGCAATCCCCCGGGGGGGGCTCACTTTTATTCCAAGTTGGATATCATGCTTGTGTATACAACGCGTATTAGGGTCGTTTTTTGAGATCAGGCGATGTACGCGCGTACATTTTTTAGGTATCAAAATCATCAAAAATTCAAAATTAGGGTATGCTTTTCACATCGAAAAATACGTGGTTTTGGGGTGATATTTTGAATACTTGTAAAAATCACCTTAAAATGCTGGAAAATAGTGGGTTTTCTGATTCTCGATTTCTCATGATTCCCATGATAGATTCCTGAATAATCAGCCTTATTTTAGCGTATTTTCTCTATGTCGTCATTGTCTCATACCCATATGACCCTATAATCTTTTATAATTATGAGTTTTTATTTTTTTGCGTGCTAATCTACACTATATGACCGATCGTAACAAGTATATGTGCGATATAGAAACCGAATTCTCTAATTTATTCAATCAAAAAGGTCATGAATATTTATCCGGTTTTAGTTCAATGAAATGGCTGAATTGGCAGAAAAACCCTGGTTATTACGACATCCGACAAGACTCACTTGATTAATTCCAAAAAGAGATTGGGACAGACGTTAAAGTTATGAATTTTAATAATTAATGGTTTAAATTTTAAACTTATTAGGCCCTAGAATTCAAGCGCAAATTGATGCTTTTACACATACTAGTGATATACAAATACTGAAACTTCAAATGAATCATTTGGAAATATTTCCTATTTTCGGGTTAAGTTATAATAAGAGACTTATAGCCTGTTCAGTGTATGGTTAAGGTACCTTTTATAAATGTACTCGTAGGGTAGCAAAAATAATGTCAAAATATTGTTTAGGGTGTATTTACATTGCAGGCAAATTACTTGTTAGGGGAGTAAAATTAAACCAAAACACTTGTTAAATGAGCAAATTCAAACCCAAAGTACTTGTTTAGGGTACAGAAATCAACCACAATACGTGCTTAGGGTGGTTTTTCCGGGCCAAGTGACGATACTCGCATTTAGGTTACTTTTGGGTAGGCCTACAGATCATGATATCCAACCTTCAATACAATGGCCCCCCCGGTGCATCCCCGAAACCAATTTGGGGGGCTTTTGATGTGGGTCGTGCATGGGGGTTCCCTGACCCACTACTAACCTCGTCCTCGTCGTTATTCAGTACAAAAAAATCAGAAATACCATCCAGTGGAGTTGATTCTCAACTCCAACGTTTTGATAAAAAATATTCCTTGACAACATATAAAAATTCAGATTTTCGTCAAGATTCACTTTTTAGGTGTTAAACCAATGCGATGTCTGAAATTTGGGATTTCTTGCACCCATCGGGCCCTGGTGTAAACCATTTGATATTGTAAAGGTGCCCTCCTAAGCCGTTAAGTCTGAAAAAGACTAGCACTTGGGTTCCCCGGATGTTGCACCTGGGGATTTGTGGATAGCCCTTTGAACATTCCCTTTGCTGTTAGGTTTGGCATGTCCTAACCCCAATGCAAAAAGCCTTTGTTTTTCTTAAACAACACTCTGAATCTGACAAATGTAGGAAAGTAAAATATTGGATCTGTGAATTTTTACAACCAAAATGTTATTTTTAAACATTTAAAGGTGGGTGGACCCAATTGCAACCTTGTCTCCCCCCCACACACCGCGCGCGCACACACACCCAATTACTCCATCAACTGAGTTTTTCTATCAGAATAATTTCCTTTTAGAGGCCGTTAAATTTTCGGCCCATTAAATGTTCCTTTTGATGTTTATGACCCAAAAATGTCTCCAAAAAATGTGCACTTTATACAATTTTTGCTTCTATCTACTATCCAAACAGCTAGGCCGATTTAACTAAAAATGTGTATCAATATTTTTGTGTGACAGGTGCTCCAGTGTGGGGGAGAAAAACTCAAATAAAATCAGACCATTAGCGCTGATGATCGGGTCACCGACCTTAAAAAATTGTATTCTCTGCCTAGATACAATATGACACTTTCGTGGGTAGGTCAATAGATAACTTGTCTAGACTTGCCTCCAAACACCAAAGCATACAAGAATACACAGAATCACCCCACCTGCACAGAAATATTGAAATTTTTTCCATGGTGAACCAGGTGCAAGCGTATTGTATGGGGTATTGGTCTTCTTGGAGCCTGGGATCTGGAGGGCACACAAAGTCCATTTAACCTAATTTACCTTCCGTGACCTTAATAGGGCCCTATAAGGGAGCTTTTGATTTTCACAAAGGATGCTTCTGGAACAGTGCTTTGACACAACCATCCATTGTGTAAAAGTCTGTCTTTCTGGTAACTTGTTTTGAGTCTATAGGACGAATATTACAATGTTTACTGCTTATAAGTGAAAACAACTGCACAATATGATAATAAATTCATTACACAGTGGTTTTAGTGCGTGATCATGACTGAAGCACAAATTTTTTTTCAGTGTTTAGGAAACCTGACTAACCAGGTATTTGACCAATAGATTCAACAACCTTTACAGCTTATCTGTTGTGGTTGTTGCAGTCATAGAGGACAGGTAAACATGGTCAGGTTATGGAAAGACTGCCAAGTGTGTTAATCAAATGTTTTTGTATGGGGTATATTTAGGAGCAAAGATTTAATGCGTCCAAAGTATGATCGGATCACGACGGTATCAGAACTATTGAGGACTGAAGAACTGCAAAATTGACCCATACAGGCTTTATTAATATCGCCGAAACGAAACAGGCTCAGTCTACCCATTGGATTACAACAATTTATTCCGTCAGAGTGTAAAAGGTACGATCCGGAATAAAGCTTGTAATCCAAGGGGCGCATGGAGCCCGTTCGTTTCATAAAGATAATAGGCCCCCTACGCAGATAAACGTGATAAATCTTTTAATGTATGCTAGAAAGGTCTGTCTTGAAAGAATCGAAAAGCTACCTCCTATATTTGTTTGGAGACACCACTGGATATTTCAGGTGGCAAGGGGGATGTATAAAATTTGAGGGCAATTGGTACACGCCGTCAGAATTGAAAACTGGGTGGAAGGGGCAATAGCAAGGATTGGAAGAGAAGCATTCGATACGGAGGCAGAACGCTATTCTGTCTCTATTGAAAATGCATCTTCACCCACACGCAGCTTCTTTGTTACATGTGCCTTTGTTGTGATGATTAGTCTGTAGTAAGTATATTTAAATCTTTTTCACATGGCTTATCACATGTTTGTAAGTTTACATTATTTTTTTGTGTGGTTATAAACCCTGATTTTCTCAAAAACTACTGAGCTGTGAATTTCATTCTCTTGGGAATTTAATTATCATCTTTTGTATAAATTATGCAAATCCCATGATAATCCGCCCATGCAAACCAGAGATGTGAATGATTATTAAAGGCCATCTGTTTTTCCAACCCATTTCCAATGGGATTTACCACAGTTAACATTATTTTGAACCGTTCGGCTCGGGTGAGCAATTTCCAACACATTGAAAGTACTGCTGTATATTCATGGCATACCATTTAAATATTAACACCTAGGAAATACAAAATGCGCAGGATATTAGTTTTTTTAGATTTATTACAGACACTATCATGATTTGCTAAATCAGAAATTCAAAAAAAAAAAAATCTCAAAATCGATTTTGGCATGTATGTAACAAGACAGGTATCCTAACAACCCTGCAAATGATAGACAGAAGCAACCTAATAAGGGACAGAATCAGAGATTTAGTCCTTATTGGTCCGTTCGGAACAACTTACTACAACACGTATTGAATGGGGATCCCGTATCTTGGAACCTACCTTTTTCTTCCTTTTCTGTCAATTCTTCAGTTGGGAAAAAAGTAACTTATGAGAAATCTACAGACTTATCCTTCACTTTGAAGCTAGTCCTGCAAATTCAATATTTTTCCAAATCACTGATAGTGTCCCTTTAAGTGGCAAATAGGCATTTTGAATAATAAACGTGCAATGCTTGAGCCTACAGTCGCATTCTTAAACAATTATGACTGACAAATCCGTAATCGATTTTGTTATCCTCTACCTGAGCAGGTTTGTGATAAATATCTAAACTTGTAACCAGTGGCACATTTGTTTTTTAATATGTCATAATGTAGTCACATTCTTTTTGCAAGAAAGAAATTAAAATACTTAGCCTCTGGCACTTTTGTCCAACCCAAATGGGTAATGACACAACAGATACGATTTTCTTGAGTTTCTCATATTTGTAAAAGGTTTAATACAGAGAATTTCGCGGTTCTCGGCTTTCTTTCTATGTTTCAGGTTTTGCTGGTTATTTGTCCCCGCCCAACGCGTTCGGAACTGGGACTATGAAATGGCAGCGCCGTTCGTCCGTTTCTTCCGTTCGTCCGTCCGTTTTTCCGTTCGTCCGTTCGTCCGTGACAAAAATGGTAACCCACGTTGTATACACTTTATCTGGAGTTCAGTAAGGCTACAATGAATGTCACTTGTGAAAAGAAGCGGGTTGATGAGTTCTTTTCGACCTGATTAGAGTTGGGCCGAAAAAAATATGCTAATAATATCATTTGCATATTATGAGAATTTTTCCTGCAAGGCCGGTGTACAAGTTTTTCTGAGTTCCGTCAGGCTAATGATTTAATTTGGTGGAAGGAAGCGGGCTGAAGATTCTGAACCTGATTAGATTTTTGCGTATTTTCGGCAAATTGAGTAGGCCATGACTAATTAAATATCAAATCGCGTAATTGCCTATATTTTGAAACGGTACAATTGGATACTCAATAATTCCTCCTGCGCTGTATGAAAGCCTATAATGGTACACATCTTTTTTGCAATTTGAAAGTATGTTGATAATGCGGCTTAGGTATGCAAATAAAGCTAATTAAATTGCGCATTGCTGGAGCCTCTGAACGTAATCAGATCGGCAAAATTCCTTCGCTACAAACTGAGCCCACTATGCTATGGGGA